>KQ998962.1:90409-102241 GCA_001598015.1 Dorcoceras hygrometricum
AAATTGGTACCTTGCTGGCGTCTAGGCGCCTGGCTCCGACCAGTTTCACGAGGAAACCGGCAATTCAAACGGTAGGCGGCGGTAGATCGGCAATCAGGGCCCCGATCGGAAATACGATTCCTTCGTCAGCCTGCACTAGAAGGACTGAAAAATTCAGCACGGACGGAAACTCCTCGTCGCGGTGATCGAAACAAGTCCGATCACGGGGCGGCAGACGACGGAGGGCGGCGGTGGCGCGTGGAAACCGGCAGCGGCGGCGTGAGGCTTTGGAGGACGGGGGTGGCCGAACACTTAGGTCTAGGGTTTTAGTTATGAGTCTAGTGATTAAAAGACCTAATCAAACATTAGTATATATTAAATATACATGGGCTTGAACCGGCCCATTGGACTTGTGTCAGGCCCAAGTCCATATGAACATTCGGTTCGTTTAATTCACTGTGATTTCATCATAACTCCGATCGACGATCAGATCGAATCGATCGACTCAGTTACCAAAACTGAATATTATGATGCGAAAAACAAATTTTCAGATACCTAGTCCAAAATGACAGTTTTGCTCCTCAACAGTGGGAAATCGTAATTTGACCCCTGTTGACTTTTAGGAAGTCGTACTCCCTAAAATCATCCTCCTATGCTCAACACATTGAGCTCAGTTTCCGTGCGGGAATCATGAATCCAGTACTTGTGTGACCCTCAATGGTTCAGGGATACAGCTAGCCGTGGGCCCACAACCATTGTGGCTCCGAAATCATAATTTCGGACTTGCCCATCGGATCATGGTAAAGTGCCTAGCAACATCGCCCCATGATGCCCTAGGTATCACTGATAGTGCCTGCAAGAACCAGTTGGTCGTGGTTAGCGTACAGTACGGTCCTTTCAACACATATATCCCGATCAGATCAACGACCATTGGTAAATCGAGAGTCGCTAGAGATCCGATAGCTATGCATACATCTTGGAGATCGAATAGTGACATCACGAGTGTAACTAGGTAAACCCATTTACCTAAAATACATCCAGTACTCTGGCCAGAGTTTTATACACTATTATCCCCTCAGATAGCATAGGATATCCACGCATTGTAAGCGAGCGGTGATAGCTATGCATACATCTTGGAGATCAAACAGTGAAATCGCGAGTGTAACTAGGCAAACCCATTTACCCTAAACACATCCAGTACTCTGGCCAGAGTTTTATACACTATTATCCCCTCAGATAGCATAGGATATCCACGCATTTAAGCGAGCGGTGAATCCTCGACAACGAAGCATCGACTCCTGCATGCATCGGGACCTCACCCAATCCCGCCGCCTAATGACCCCAAGTGAGTCGGCGAACGGGTCAAAGTGAGAAGCCTATCATGTAGAGCCTCAATGACGTTTCGAGTAGTGAGGACTAATCAGTACAACCAAGACCTCGGACTTATCCACTCGACAAATGGTAACCACTTGGAAAGTCCGAACGAGGGTAGTTCGATAGATCACCAGGTCACTATCCATCTGCATGCTCAAAACATCACAATGTTCCCTACAATGAAACATGGTACTTCGCATCGCAGATGCTAGTCTCAAGCTCGGGCGGCCTTATCCTCATTTTGACGGCCCAATCGACTAGGAACGAATTCAGAATGCACAGTGACTATTAGATGTGTTTCATGATAGCCATCATATCCACTATCACATCTAACATACACTATGGTGCATTCTAGGTCTTTATCCAACGCAATTGTTAACATTATATAACATAATGAAAATAAAGAATGTCATAAATAAATGCGTATTTCATAAATAAAGATTGTCATATACAAGAGTCTATAAAACCCACACGCCACAAGTTAGCTAGTTGGGCATCTACACTAACAATTATAACACATGCATAATAATTACAGCTAAGAGCATACACAGCAAAGCACATACTCCACGCTCAACCCGTAGCTACAACAAAGCTCAACATCCGTACCTTAACTTCTGAGTTATGCCTAGCACACGCAGATTGCCACAATTAAAGTCCTAGCAACGCAGATCCACCACCTGCTAAGCCAATACAAGCAACCGCTCAAGGACTACAACTCAGAACCACAGCAGCTGGGAGCTACAACTCCACCAGCGCTAATTTTACCTTTCTATCACCACGAAAAGCTCTAACAAACTTAAAGGCAGAATCTTTACTTACCCCAAAAAGCTAGGATAAGATGCGAAATCCGACGCTTATGCTAACAAACTACACAAGGGAGATGTCTCTGCGATCCTCTTCCAGCTCCTCCGCTGCCTACGAAAAGGGTATGAGACGAAACGCCTTAGCAAGAGGAGTCCAACGCTACCACTCTCGCTCTCGTCGGAGCTATATACCAACGGAAATTTGAACGAAGAAGGTTACTGTGAACAGTAACTAGGGTATCGCGACAAGATAAGGTTCACGGGAAATATTTCTAAGTGTCGGGGAAACAATAATTGAACGCAAGGACCAGGTCCTCTATTTATAGTCACAACTAACTAACTATGAAACAGATCCACCGACAACTTCATCTATCATCGCTGATATTCCAACCAACAGCTGAATCTCTCCTCAGCTAATTCCTATTGCTAAACAGCGATCAACTAAATCAAACGACGTCGCAGGAGTTACTGTCGCAACTGAACACGTCACCCACTACTCACTGCTGAACAACTAACCAACAGCTGATTGCTCACTCAACAGCTGATCCCTCAATCAGCAGTTGGATACGCGCACAACCCAACAGCTGAGTCCTAGCACTAAATCGAAACGTTGTCGTTCCAACTAACCCAAACGACGACGTACTATCACCCGCAACTGAAAACACTCTAATCGCCGCTACAACTGGAAGCGATCATCCAATGCTGAATTCCACACTTAACCAATTCCGATGGCTACTCCAAGCACATCGACTCACAACTGGTCCGATCCCGATCAACATCTGAACAACAGAATGTTCGGGTCTCACACACACAACAGCTACAAATACAATAAGTATCAACATACAAAGCCAACAGAACCAAATATTTTTACAACGATAGCACAGGGCATTCCCTGGCAACATCACCAGCTAACTCACAACCACGGCCAGCTGAATAACCTGGAAAACCTGAATGGCACATAACAACCAAACAATCCCAAAGGGACGGGGTCAAACCCCAGTACGGAGAGCAACATAAAAAAGTAGGTGGATAGAAAAAGTTATAAATAACATGCGATGCATGAGAACAGGAAGATCAAAGGATCCAAGGGAACTGTACACAGCTGAACATCAGGAATAGGAGTGGTCACCGGATGTATGAGAGAATGGGAATTACCAGCCGCTCGATCACACGTATACCAGACACAATACAGAACAGGGATAGCTGCAACTCATGTGAGAGAAAGGGAGCTACCCAGTCGCTCAATCACACGTAGTACCAGCACAAGATAGAACAGAAAAGCCATAGTACATGTGAGAGAATGGGAGCTACCCAGTCGCTCAATCACACGTATCCTGTCAACACGGGTTAGCTCAACAGCGAAATACAACAGATCATAGGTTCTCACAGCAGGCTGTTAGCATAGGATCGCAAGTAATAGAGCATAACAACATGAAATTCGTGTATGCATAAGAACAGCTTGCAAGATAACATGTAACAGATTAGATGCAAGCAATAGCATAGAACCAACAGCATACACACTGCTCCACATAACATCACGTGCTCATTTATACACAAGCCTATCTCAAAGCTATAAATATAAGCTCACATCCGTACCTTAGCTTCTGTGCTACAATTACCAAAACCAGAGTCCCGAACAACTCAGATCTGAAACCTGTTTAGCCAAACACAAAATCAGCTGAGGGACCGTAAGCACAGACTGGGAGCCACCAGCTCAACCCAGTTCTATCCTACCCCTTAAACTCGATAGCTAACTCTAAACGAAGCGTAAGGAAGGATCTAACACTTATTCGAAAACACTATCTGAACGGAAACCCAATCGGCAGGAATACGACCCAATAGCACACTGTAGCTATTTTGCGTCCCCTCTTCTAGCCCTCCAAAGAATTTGGAAAAGGTGTGGAAAGAAGCGTCTTGGAAAGAGGAACTCAATGCTACCAATCTTTCTCCAAGCTACGCCATCTACCGCCGGGAAACTGAGAATTTCAGGCCCCGTGCTAATAAACAGAGAATATAGAACAATTAAGCACATAATCACGGAAGCGTAAAATCGGACTTAAAAATTTTTCGAAATCTTTTGGGCCTGAACTCAAAATCATCCTTCAAAATATTCATAATCAAAATACGAGTTGACTCAAACTCATATAAAACAGGTAACAACAAGTCTCAAATCAAATACAGATCCCCAATACAATAAAACACGGGGTATCCCCCGGTTCAATACATATCATAAAATAAACTGGGACTCAAGGAAACGGGGATCGACTAGCTGGCACTCCACTCAGTCCGGCTTGGTTACCAGAAGATCCTGCAAATGGGTAACACAGACCCAAACAACACAAAAGCAGGAAAAAAAATACGAGGTCAAGCCTCAGTACGAAGAGCTATCAAAACAGCTAATCATGCAACATGCTATAATCAATGCTATGAAATGCATGAGGGCTATCAAGGGTCGGATAGCTCGACCAGTGTATCAACTGGAAAATCATCACAATCAGCCTCTATACCCGCACGGTGTACCAACCGGGGAAATCATCGGTCCGTGATCTTCAGAGCCCGTCAGCCCATCACAACTCGGTGGTAGACACTCGAACCCGGTAGTCACCACTCTGATGATAGCGTTGGACTTTTCAGGCACGACACATCTGTCGGACAGTCATAACTTGGATATCAATCAGGTCATCAATCAATCTGAAGATCAGGCTCAAGATGTATGCATGTATGCCAAATCAATATTCAATTCACAATGCATACAATTCAATACGTGAAAACAACATGTACAACTCAAACAATTCAACAAACTGTATCACGTAAAAACACAGAATCACATCAGCAGATTTCATAACATCAATCACAGCCATGTCCATGCTCAAAGCTGTTAAATCTGCTCCATTCGTACCTTCAACGGCTGATTTCTACCTCAACAGATTTACAAAGGAACGGCACAAACAACTGAAGCAAGTCAGCTTCCTTCTGCTATGGCGATCACGGCAGGATGAACCTAGAACCACAAATCTGTTAAGGAAACTCAATAATTAACTCATGACTAGTTCAAATCTGAACTTCTCAACAATATTTCTTACGGCCAAGAACCTAACTCCGGTTCTACTTCTAAACAAAGTACTAGCAGTTCATACTAAGCTTAGAACGGCAGGAAATTCTTACCCAGAAGCTTACAACAATCAAAGAACGCTCAATCAGATTTCTCCAGAAATCCTCGTACACCAGCAGCTTCACGTCACTTCCACAAGTTGTTCCACAATCTCTAATGAGTAGCAATCGACAGAGCAACTCACAAGGAATCCAGCGCCACCAAAATCATCGAAAGCAAAGGCTGGAATCGACAGAAATCTAGGGAAGAAACGTTCGGTGAACAGTAGCTAAAACGAGGGTTTGAATATGGAGATAAGAAAGGTCGGGTTCAGAATAATTCCAAGTGTCGATCAACACTTATCTATATATCTCCCAATTCCAACAGCTGCTGTTCACAAAATCATCAGACATCGAAACAGTAGGTATCTTACGATAGACACCAGCGTTTGCTCACAACAGAAACCAGCAGCAACCATCAGATGTTGCATTTCTCTTCACCCACCAAAACGACGTCGCATCAACTAAATAAAACGACGCCGCAGCGTTCCAACAGCTGACAACAGATTCCTTTCGAAACAACCAACAGCTGGTCACGCTAAACTATTCAAACGACGACGTAAGGGACACGTCACATTCGCTGCCAACAGCTGATCAAAAGCGTTGCACCCAAAACGCTGCGTTTCAACTTATCAAAACGACGTCGCTTCACCACCAGCGACTGGTTCCACAAAACAACAGCTGGTCGCTCGACTAAATCAATTCCTCACAATAAAAACTGCTGATTTGCACTTCAACAACAGCAGTCAACACTAAAAGGTTGACCAACACATGTCGCGTTCTCATTAGTCCTCGCACTCGCACACTTGCTGCCAGCAGATACCTCTTCAAACTCTACTACTGAATAGCAAAACGATGACGCATTATCACTCGCTATAGTAGATGTCTGAAATGCGCTACACCTGATTTCCTTGCATTAGCGCGACGTCTGATTTTCACGAAACGACAGCGTATCTCTTCTACGCCATCAACGACTGATCAGACTTCATCAACTCGCGCTACTGCTGAATTCTACTGGAATTGGATTTTCTCTCATAAAATCCTAAAAAATCACGCGACTAATCCCAAATAAATCCGATTAATCACTAATCTAAAATCTTATTCCTCACATTCTCCCCGCCTTAAGAGATTTCTTCCTCGAAATCAAAGGCAAACTCACGGGCAGAAACAATAAAATAATCAAATCAATCACCAACAACTAAACAAGCTCAAATCAAAGATTTAGAAATGACCTGGAATTCGCACTATCAGTGCTCAAATAGATGAGGCCAGTCCTGTCTCATCTTCTCCTCAACCTCCCAGCTAGCTTCTTCTCGACCATGCTTACTCCATTGGACCATCACCAACGGAATTATCTTGTTCCTCAATTGTTTCTCCTTCCTATCCAGAATCTGCACTGGATATTCAACATAACTCAATGCGGAATCCATCTCAACTTCGTCGGTTCTCAAAACATGGGAAGGATCTGGCTCATATTTTCTCAACATTGACACATGAAAAACGTCATGCATCGCTGCTAATTCATCGGGCAGCCTCAATCTATAAGCCAACTGTCCAATCCTATCAACAATCTCCAAAGGACCAACGAATCTAGGAGCCAATTTGCCTTTAAATCTAAACCTCATCATGCTCTTGAAAGGATAAATCTTAAGAAACACACGATCGCTAACCTCAAACTCTAACGGTCGACGTCTTCGGTTAGCATAGCTGGTAAATCTATCTTGTGAAGCCTTCATTCTACTTCGAATCAAATCAATCTGATCTTTCATATGCTGCACAAATTCAGGGCTAGAAAGCTGTTTCTCACCAACTTCTTCCCAACAAATCGGAGATATGCACTTACGACCATACAACGCCTCAAATGGAGCCATCCCGATAGTCATCTGGTAGCTGTTGTTACGAAAACTCAACCAAGGACAAAGAATCCTGCCAGCAACCACTGAAATCCATCACGGCTGCCCGTAGCATATCCTCTAAAGTCTGAATGGTCCTCTCAGACTGACCATCTGTCTGTGGGTGATAGGCTGTACTCATAGCCAATCTAGAACCCATCGCTGCTTGCAGACTCTTCCAAAAACGTGAAGTGAACCTTGGATCTCTGTCAGACACTATCGAAACAGGAACTCCATGCAATCTAACCACATGGTCGATGTACAGTTTCGCCATTTTCTTCATGGAACACCTCACATCATAGGGAATGAAATGGGCTGACTTCGAAAGTCTATCACTCACTACCCAAATCGCATCACATCCCCTACTCGATCGAGATAGATGAGTCACAAAATCCACGGCGATGTGCTCCCAATTCCATTAGGGCACCTCCAAACTCTGTAGCAATCCACCAGGTCTCATTCTCTCAGCCTTGACATGCTGGCAATTCAGACACCTAGCCAAAAAACCAGAGATGTCGCTCTTCATGCCTTCCCACCAGTAGTGAGATTTCAAGGCATGGTAAATCTTTCTATCACCCGGATGCACACTATACCGGCTACAATGCGCATTGTTCAGAATGGTATCTTTCAAATCGATCAAGTTCGGAACCATAAATCTTCCTCGAAATCTCAGACATCCATCAGAAGTAACAGAGAATCCTCAGACTGACCACTTCGGGCTTTAATATTCAACTCATGAATATATGGATCAGTCCTCTGCGCCTCCCTGATGTCACTCACAATCTGCGGTTCTACTTGGATCAAAGAAACCATAAAGTACTGATCAACCGGTTGAAATCGCCAACCAGAAGTACTCAACGGCTCGTAGACTTTCGAAACACTCAAAAACGAAAGCATCACAGGCTGGGTCATCCTACTCAAAGCATCTGCTACTGAGTTCATCCGATCAGGCTGATACTGAATCTCACAGTTAAAGTCCTTGAGCAATTCCATCCATCGTCGTTGCCTCATATTCAAGTCTGACTGTGTGAAGATATATTTCAGGCTCTTGTGTTCGGTGTACACCACAAATTCTTCACCATACAGATAATGTCGCCAAATCTTCAAGGCAAACACTATCGCAGCCAACTCCAAATCATGAACATGGTACCTCGTCTCTTGAGGCTTCAATTGTTGAGACGCATAGGCAATCACATACCCTTTCTGCATGAAAACACATCCCAAACCATTATGAGAAGCATCGAAGCACACAACGAATCCTCCAGATCCAGACGGCAGAGCCAAAACAGGAGCAGTAGTCAACTTTTCCTTCAACTTCTGAAACTGTACTCGCATTCATCCGTCCAAACGAACTTTCAATCCTTCTGAGTCAATTGAGTCATCGGCCTGGCTATCGAAGAGAACTTCTTGATAAAACGCCTGTAATAGCCAGCCAATCCAAAAAGCTACGGAACTCAGAAACGTTCCTAGGTCTCTCCCAGTTAAGAACTGTTTCGACCTTACTCGGATCCACCGAAATCCCTTGCACTGAAATCACATGACCCAAAAAGATAATTCGGTCAAGCCAAAATTCGCACTTGTTGAACTTGGCGTACAACTGCGAGTCCCTCAACCTCTGCAACACCAGTCTAAGATGCTCCTTATGCTCTCTCAAGCTCCACGAATACACTAAGATATCGTCTATGAAGACAATCACAAACCAATCGATGTACTCGCTAAAGACGCGATTCATCAAATCCATGAAAACAGCTGGGGCATTCGTCAACCCAAACGGCATCACAAGAAACCCATAATGCCCATATCTCGTCCGAAAAGCTGTCTTCGCTACATCAGCGTCTCTAATCCGCAACTGGTGATAGCCAAAGCCAAAGAGCAAATCAATCTTCGAGTACACCATCGACCCTTGCAACTGATCGAACAAGTCATCAATCCTCGGCAAAGGATACTTGTTCTTCACCGACGCTTTATTCAACTGTCGGAAATCCAAGCACATCCTCATAGACCAATCTTTCTTCTTCACGAAAAGAATCGGAGCTCCCCAAGGCGACATACTCGGTCTGATGAAGCCTTTCTCCAAGACATCTCTCAGCTGATCCTTCAGCTATTTCAACTCTGCTGGAGCCAACCGATACGGAGCTCTAGAAATCGGGGCGGTACCGGGCACCAACTCGATACTGAAGTCGATCTCACGTCTCGGAGGGCATCCAGGAATCTCATTCGGGAACACATCGGGAAACTCTCAAACGATCGGAATGTCGCTCAACTCCAATCGCGGCTCTTGGGAAATGTCAAGCGCATAAATCATGAATCCAGCATTATCCAGCGATAGCAGGCTAAACATCTCCATGGCGGACACCAGTGGAATCTTCGAGCATGAATCAGCACCATAGAACTCCCACCTCTCACCCGAGTCAGGGCGAAATTTCACCACACCATGAAAACAGTCAACAGTATCCTTATAGCTAGACAATACATCCATTCCCAAGATGAAATCAAAATCTCTAATTCCCAAAACAATCAGATTGGAGATCAAAACATGCTCATAAAATCGAAGTACACAATCCAACACCACTTCACGGGACCACAGACTCACACCAGCAGGGGTCGACACGAAAACAACATCACACAATGGGGAAGAACTCAACCCATGCTCACACACAAACAACTCCGAAATAAAAGAGTGTGATGCACCAGTGTCAAATAGAACTCTCGCAGGATAATCGAAAATAGAGCATGTACCTGCGATCACTATGGCAGGTGTCTCCTCAGCCTGCTCTCTCGTCAAAGCGTTCGCCTGGGCCTGCTGTGGAATCTGAAACTGAGGTCTCGAAGGTGCTCCAAACCTAGAAGGCTCACGGGGTTGGAATCCAGATCGCTGGGTAGGGGCAGGAAACTGCGGTCTCTGAGAAGAACCACAAGCTGATCCCTGCTGCGAAGGAACTGAATACTGACCCCTCAACAAAGGACATACTCTCTGAAAATGTCCGGACTGTCCACAGTTATGGCAAAACCCCTGAACTCCATGACACTACGAAGTCGGATGCCTTCCTCCGCACTGTCCACAAGACATGCTGCCTTAACCACTGCCAGAACCAGAACTCGCCGAACCAGAGGAACTCGAATTTGCCTTCTTCTTGAATTGTATCCCTCGAGGTCGAAACCTTTGGCGATTCGATTGCTGCTGCGACCCTTGAGGAGAATGGAAAGATTGTGACACATCCTGCATAGGCTGATAGGTGCGTCCAGTAGTCAGCTGAGTCGGAGCATCCTCCTCCAGTAAACTCTCCTCAATGTCCACTGCTCGGTTCACTGCCTCAATGTAGGTCGCAGGTGAACCAGACAAAACCATCCCGTACAGATCAGGCCTCAAGCCTTTCAGAAATTTGTTCCTCTTCATCCTCTCCTGGTTGGCTACGTGTGGCACATACATCAAGAGAGCAGAAAACTGTCGGGCATACTCAGCCACTCGCATGCTGCCCTGCTTCAGGTTGTCGAACTCCCGCTCACGACTGTTGTAGTAGGAATCTGGGGTATACTCCTGTCGAAATGCCTCACAAAAGCTCTCCCAGGTGATCACAGCCCCACTATCACGAAGGATACGAGAAGTACCTCTCCACCAGTGCCGCGCATTGTCTCTCAGCTGCAACACCGCTAGCTTCAGTCGTTTCTCGGGAGCGTACTCCAGAGTATCGAACAACTCCTCCATATGAACTAACCAAGGCTCAGCCATCGAACCACCCTCGACCGCAAAAAACGTCGAATGGTTCGTCCGCTGAAACCTAGCTAAAACCAACTCCATCTCGCCTATCTGTCAGTAACGTTCTCAACCTGCTGAATATCTGTTGGGGATCCGGATCCGCCCCCCGGATAGGCAGCGGAAGAATAGAAAACAGATGCCGGGAGACGATCAATACGAAAAACACAATAACAAACTACGACATTCATAGGATGTTTAGGTGACTACCTTGCTGGCACTTGTGCCTGGCTCCAACCGTAGTTACAATAACGTCGGCTCTTCTCGATAGATTGCGGTAGATATCGCCAATCCGGTCCACGACCAGAAATGACACTCCTTCGTCAGCCTGCACTAGAAGGACTGACGAGATCAGCACGAACGGATTCTCCTCGTTGAATTGGCCGGAGACGATTTTCCGGCGAAGACGGGCGGCGGCGGCGACGGCTTGAGAGAGGAGAGGAGGAGGGGAGGCGGCTCTTTAGTGCTTAGGGTTAGGGTTTGTAATCTTGTGTTTTAGGTTAAGTCATAAGTCTACATTAAATAGAATAGGTGATGGATTTGGATCCGGCCCAACGGGCCTGGGTCCAACGGATGAACATTCGTTTCATCTCCATCACCGAGACTTCACCGTAACTCCGATCTCCGATCAGATCGGACAGATCGACTCAGTTTCCGAAACTGAATATTATGATCTGAAAAACCATTTTTCAGAACCCCAGTGCAAAATGACCGTTTTGCCCCTCAACAGCGGGAAACCTCGGTTTGACCCCTGTTGACTTTTAGGAAGTCGCACTTCCCGAAATCCTCTTCTCGTGCTCAACACATTGAGCTGAGTATCCGTGCGGGAATCTCGAATCTAGTACTTGTGTGACCCTCAATGGTTCAGGGATACAGCTAG
>KQ998963.1:5297-18072 GCA_001598015.1 Dorcoceras hygrometricum
TTACAAATTTAGAAGCGGCTGGAGAGAGCTTTTCAGACTAGAAGTGTGTTTATCTCAAGGACCATGCTCTAATACCAACTGTAACGACTGGACTTTTCTTAAAAGAAATTTAAAAGATTGGGGTTCAAATTGAAAGGCCTAAAATTTCAATCTTGATAACATAATGGTCGCTACTAAAATTTATGGGTTAAATTGCGAATAAACACAATTCGTGAACAATGAAGACAATTAGCTGTGAGGGTAAATGAAAACGCAGAACTAGATGCACAGCTGGATGTAATAACAAAGTGCGGAACAACATCTGATAGGAATAAAAACAGGTGCTGAATTAGAACCAAAAGCTGATAGAAATCTGTTGATCTCAAACAAAACCACATTACACTCTCAAACATGTAGTCTGTACAGATTTCTACAAAACAACTGAACTAGAAATCTGATGCAATACAAAACTATATCTAAAGTTTCTGTACAACAAAATCTGAATCAGAAAGGAACAAAATCTGATGTCCACGATAAACACATTATCCGATCAGAACTATCCATCCAGCTCTTTACTGCTGATTAACTGTACTCAATGAAAACTAGTGAGCCTAGGGACTCAGCAGGTAAAATCTGGAAGTAACGAAATCATGCGATACAAACAATAGAAGCTGATACTATAACTGGAATCTGAATACGCTTAGAATAAATAAGTGAAATATGAACAACTGAGGAATCTGAAAGAAACTGAAAGCATAACACAAAATCAAATTCTGAAAACATTTTCTTTAAACTTTCTGCAGAGCTGTGATTAAAATCACACTTGCGCTCTTCTTTCATTTTCTGAAATTATGACAAAGATACTTGTACATTTGGTCCAATTCGTTTGATCAAACTCCTGATATTAGTCTCTTAGAATTTAGCTCATGGTGAAGGGTTATACAAATCCGTCAATTCGTAATCCTTATCCTTCCTGGTTGAAAGGGCATACGGTTCGTCAGCCGCGCACTCACCCTTCCTCTGGGGACCATTTGTTGCCAAAGTCATAACTTAAAAACTTTCATAAACATAATCTTTCTGCTCTTTCTTTCTTTCGTAAATCTGTTTTCTTTCTTTCTAGTATGATTTACTCGTTTTTGGTTGTTCAATGATGTTCTGGAACACTTCGAGAATTCTCTGTAATACTTGCGAAGATGAAAACTGAATAAAAGCTCTACTTGAATCTGTCGATTGAATCAAATAAATCTTTCGAATCGAAGTGGAAATGAATAAGGAATCTGATTCTGAAATTTTTCTATCAGTTGTAAAAGAACAGGAAAATGAACAGGTAACATATGACCGAACATAGCGTTACAAGGAAGAAGAAACAATTCAGCTGTAAGGATATCCGCTAACATTGAAACAGATGTGTTAAATGAAACGATGTTGTTAGCGTAAGAAACAGACGTGGCTTGGGATACTGTTTGAATAGTGAACAACTGTAACTATGAAAATGGATTGGTCAACTCAGCTGTCAACGAATTGATTTGGTCAACTCAGACGTCAACACAACTTAAACAAAGGCTTTCAGGTGTTGAATAAACCAACAGCTGAATACAAACTAAAGTAACAGCTGAATACGAAACAATGCAACAGCTGAACAAGAACAATGCAACAGCTGAAAACAGCTGAATAATAACAATGTAACAAGCTGGTGACAACTTGAATCTGTCGATTGAATCAAATAAATCTTTCGAATCGAAGTGGAAATGAATAAGGAATCTGATTCTGAAATTTTGCTATCAGTTGTAAAAGAACAGGAAAATGAACAGGTAACATCTGACTGAACATAGCGTTACAAGGAAGAAGAAACAATTCAGCTGTAAGGATATACGCTAACATTGAAACAGATGTGTTAAATGAAACGATGTTGTTAGCGTAAGAAACAGACGTGGCTTGGGATACTGTTTGAATAGTGAACAGCTGTAACTATGAAAATGGATTGGTCAACTCAGCTATCAACGAATTGATTTGGTCAACTCAGACGTCAACACAACTTAAACAAAGGCTTTCAGGTGTTGAACAAACCAACAGCTGAATACAAACTAAAGTAACAGCTGAATACGAAACAATGCAACAGCTGAACAAGAACAATGCAACAGCTGAAAACAGCTGAACAATAACAATGTAACAGCTGGTGACGAACAAATGCAACAGTTGGTTACGAACAAATGCAACAGCTGGTTACAAACAAATGCAACAGCTGATTACGAAACAATGCAATAGCTGATAGCAGTTGAACAATAACAATGCAACAGCTGATGACAAAACAATACAACAGTTGATGGCGAAACAATGCAACTGCTGAAATCTATACTTCAGACTTCAGACTTAACCATAAGAATCAACATGAATAACGATGATTTCCTTTGTCTGAAGAAATCAAAATATCTCAAGAAATTTCTGGAAATTCATCGAATAAGCTACTTGTAAGCTACTTCGATGAAGTATATGAAGAATAATCAAGAAACTAATGGACGAAAATCATCAAACCATTTTCTAAAACTTTTCTGGATCAAAACATAGGAAACACGTACCTTTATAAAAAAACAGAGCATGAACTTTTCTGGTTTTGAAGAACAGCCGTATCTATCTTCCTCACATTAAAAATCAAACATCATGCAAACAGAATTGAATATATGCTTTCACCGAGTGAGCAAGAAACGGAGTTTACTTGCCTGGATTCTTTAACACAATCGCAGATGAAGTGTAGCAATTCACAAACACACCGATTGTCTCCTTCAAAACATTGAAGCGCTTTTGCTCGGTTTCTTGGAGAGAGAACCGCTTGATTTTTGGAAAGTGTTTTAATTTGCAAATTATGATGCATGTAGGAAAGAAACACGTTTAATCAATATGCAAAGGAAATCCTTTAAAAGCGCTACTCTATTTTAAAAGTAAAATCTGATGCACAAAAACCGAACTATTTTAGTTGAAAAATAAGGATTCAATTGGTTTGCAGTGATCGGCTAAGCAGCTACTGAAATTGCATTCTAACACTTTGAAATATAATCATTGAAACAAAATTCTGATTGAAGCATTAAGCTAACATCTGAATTCTCAACTTCACGTAAAGGTGACAGCTGATATTATGAAAAGTTGAAACTCAACTCGAATACAATGAAGGCTGATTTCACTTATTCTCAAAATCTGAAATTCAAGCGAAGTTGAACAATATAGCATTTAAATGTAATCTCTCAACTCTTAAAATTTCTAATTGTGGATAATAAAATGTCTGGGCGTTACATTTTCATTCCGGTCGACCTTAATCTCGTCCACGCATCCGTAGCTCAAGCAGGCTGAAAAATAACACATGCATACCATGCAGCATAAAATCATATAAAATGGCATGTCATCTTCTAAAAATATTTTCCCCCTAGTCATGCACTCATTTCTACGTGATCTTGATTTTGAGGCGTTACAGTAGCACATCCAGCTCAGTGCTGTTTTAGTGTATTTTCGAACCAGATCGTGGGTCTGTGTTCGTGGTTGAGTACTATGAGTTCTCGTAGCTGCTGTTTGCGGGATCGGGTTTGTACAAAGGGTTGTATAAATCAAATCTTCTAGTGGATATCCTTCCCAATGAGGAAGAAGGGGAGATGTAGGAGATATTGCTCCGAACTTCCAGAAACAAACTCTCGACTATTTATCTTTTATTTTCTCGCATTTGTCTAAATTGTTCACTATTTGAATCGTGTTCTTTCCGCATAAAATTACTTTTCATGAGACAAACAGCAGTCACTGAGAACCCCTTCAAGCTGGTAACTCGGATGGAGGTTTGCGTCGAGCAGTAAAATTTTCGAAATAAGTTTTCTAAATCAAAAATTAGGAAAGGAGTTCATTCACCCCGTCCCTCACTCTGAACTCCCGAGCTTGGTTTCGATCCTAAAAAGTGGTATCAGAGCCCGTTTTATTAGTGTTTGAGCAATTTATTCATTTATATTTATTAAAAATGTCGATATCTCACAATAAGATTCCTATGTTTTCCAAGTAGGAATATGATGTCTGGAAGATCCGGATGCAGGAGCACCTAGCAGCACAAGACGACGACATATGGTTCGTGATAACTAACGAACCAATGCAAATAATGAAAATGAATACTGTTGTGGCGATAACTGTCGGTGCACCTCAGTTGATCGAGAAACCTAGACTAGAGTGGACCTATGAGGACAAGAAGAAAGCAAATCTGGATAATATCGCTAAGAACATATTGTCCAAGACGCTATACAACAACATGTTTAGCAAGATCCAGACAAGCACAACTACGAAAGAGATCTCGGAAAAATTGACCCAGATTTGCGAGGGCAATGAAGAAACTAAAGAAAACAAGTTGACTGTGGCCCTGCAAAAATTCGATGAACGGTTTAGCTCATTGGTGATTGAGCTAGCCGGACTGGGCAAATACTACAGTAACAGGAATTGGCCCTAAAAGTTATGCGAGCACTTCTCAAGGAGTGGGATGTGAAAACAATGGTTATGCGGGAGTCAAAGGACTTGAATAAAATGGAGTTGCACGACCAGTTCACCAATATGAAGGCCTACGAGTTCGAGCTGGAAATGAGAGCAGAGTCTGAGCCTTCCACTTCACGACCTACCATAGTGATTGCTGCTACAATCCCAGAACAAAGTCCATGTTCTACAAGAAACATATCGACAGAGGAGATGAGCAAGCCTGGCCTTGTTCATCAAGAAATTCGGAAAATTTATGCGGAAGCATAATACTAAACCCTCTTCTTTTGATTCTCCCAAGAAAATTGTTAACTCTCCTTCTAATGATAAATGTTATAACTGTGGCAGGACTGGTCATTTCATGGCTGATTGCAGGAAGCCAAGAAGAGATGCGAAGAAGCAACCAGATCGCAGCGCCAACAAAGATAAAAAGGAGAAGAAGCTCTACAGAAAGGGGAGAACGGAGAAAGCAATGGTTGCTGAGGAGAATAAGAGTTCATGGGCTGACTCGGATTTAGAGGAATCTAGCTCTGGAACCTCCTCATCCAGCGAAAGCGAAGATGAAGTACAGTGTCTCATGGCTGATGACACTGAGGAGGTATTTGATTTTTCTAGTCCTGAATTCACACGTGAGGACCTAGTTACCACAATAAATGAAATGGTCCTAGAATAAAAGAAACTTTCTTAAACATTCGAGGAAGTTAAAGCCGAAAGAGAGAGCTATACAATAAACGATGAGATGGTTAGATCAAGAGATATGCAAGTTGCTCTAAGTAAGCTTGAAACTGAGAATGAAATTTGAGAAGCAGGTCCGAGGAGATGCTGTCAGGCCTTGTGCTCTAAACAGAGTAAAACATACAAACACATGCGAAAACTTATCAAAAAGCGGGTAAAATTTTCGCGTTTAGGCCTGACGGTTTAATACATATAATTTAAAATACAAGAATACTCAAAATACGGACCCAGTTTAAAATCCAACCACAACAGAAACAGTATAGCATAACAACATACAACGATAACATGTATCAGACTCCAACTACGGTATACAATAACGAAGCGCAGGGCATCCCCCTGGCTAACTGATACATATATATATATATTCTATACGCAACTGGGACACGCTAACCACCTCCTGGGGCACCACCAGCTGGGTTCAAGCCACGACCAGCTGTAAAACCTGGGTTTCCTGAAAACAACACAAACGAGGAAACAAACCAAGCTCCAGAGGGACATGGGGTCAAACCCCAGTACAGAGAGCAACTGAAACAGCTAAAGGAAAACATAAGATGAAATGCAGATGCTATGCATGAGACACCGGATAACAACGGAAGGCTGAACCAACAAGGGAGCTAAGGAACTCAAGCACAGCTCCAAGAATCTGCAACAACAGTGGCCACGGGGTGTGTTCACGGTGTGGTAATGAGCCACTCGCCGTGATACAACACCCGAATACCAGATGCATCGATCAACTCAACCTGTCATTGCCTCGCCCATGAACTGTGGTAGTTAACCACTCGGCGCATGGTGGCTAACGATCCCAGCAGGGAGATTAGAGTGCGGTATTGCCGCTCGCCCTCGCATCCTGGTAAGAATCAACAACAGCAATACAGGATACAAACAATGGCTGTAATAACAATATGAATGCAATATGGGAAATGCATGTATGCATAACAGGACAGTTAAACGATCAACAGAAATCACATATGCACACAACAACATCCACATCAATGCACCACATCCATATAGCATTTATCTCACGCCAATTCCCAGAAATATCAAGCTCAAATCCGTACCTTGTACTTTTGTGCAACAATTACTACAAAACTGGCCCGAGAAATCTGGATAGCAACCTGCTAATTACACAACACACAGATCTCAAAAGCTGCTCAAAACTCACGGCCAATTACAGAAGCTCACGGCTGGGAGCCACACTCAACCAACTCAATTACTACCAAACAACTTACTGGAAGCTAATTCACAACTAGAAACTAGATCTCAAAGCTAAAACCCAAAGGTAACCTGCGCGCACAAACACACTGCCGGAGATAGCAGCTTCGTGATCTCTCTCCAGTGAACGCTAACCTCCAAAAGTGGTATGGAATGATAGAGCTTCGCAAGAGGAGTCCAACGCTACCTCAATTGTCCAAAACGACGACCGGAAACGACGGGAACTACCGGATAAAATCAACGGTGAACAATGCTCTAGGGTTCGAAACACAGAGAACGAATGTCGGGGAAAATATTCTAAGTATGGGATCTGATATCTCAATCGAAGACCGCATGGTGGCTAACGATCCCAGCAGGGAGATGAGAGTGCGGTATTGCCGCTCGCCCTCGCATCCTGGTAAGAATCAACAACAGCAATACAGGATACAAACAATGGCTGTAATAACAATATGAATGCAATATGGGAAATGCATGTATGCATAACAGGACAGTTAAACGATCAACAGAAATCACATATGCACACAACAACATCCACATCAATGCACCACATCCATATAGCATTTATCTCACGCCAATTCCAAGCAATATCAAGCTCAAATCCGTACCTTGTACTTTTGTGCAACAATTACTACAAAACTGGCCCGAGAAATCTGGATAGCAACCTGCTAAATACACAACACACAGATCTCAAAAGCTGCACAAAACTCACGGCCAATTACAGAAGCTCACGGCTGGGAGCCACACTCAACCAACTCAATTACTACCAAAACAACCTACTGGAAGCTAATTCACAACTAGAAACTAGATCTCAAAGCTAAAACCCAAAGGCAACCTGCGCGCACAAACACACTGCCGGAGATAGCAGCTTCGCGATCTCTCTCCAGTGAACGCTAACCTCCAAAAGTGGTATGGAAAAAAACACTAAAACTCCCAGAATTGATCCAAATGCTATTTCAGACCCGAAAATGCAAACCAAACACACAAACAAAGATCCAAACCACCAGAAAACTCTAAAAACCGATACATTCCAACAATGAATCTCTAATACAAATCCAGGTCTCACATTTCTCCCCCACTAAAAAGAATTTCGTCCTCGAAATCAACACAACAACAGCAAGATACAAAACAAAACTCGCCTAACGCAGGCCAAGAGTTCAAGATAACTGAGCAAACATATAACAATAACTAGGGAAGAAATACAACTAAAAGCTACAAACTACTGGAGATTTAGCTCAACAGCTACTCAAACAGATGCGGCCACTCGCGCTGCATCTTTTCTTCCATCTGCCAAGTAGCTTCTTCCCTTCCATGTTTGCTCCACAGCACCATTACTAACGGAATGGTCTTATTTCCTCAATTGTTTCTCTTTTCTGCCGAGGATCTGTAAGGGATATTCTTGATAACTCAACGACTGATCTAGCTCCACCTCGTCAGTTCTAATCACATGATACGGATCTGGCTCATACTTCCTCAACATGGAAACATGGAAGACGTTATGAAGAGAAGTCAACTCTGATGGCAACAACAGCCGATATGCTAAATGGCCAATCCTCTCAACAATCTCATACGGACCAACGTAACGAGGAGCTAACTTTCCCTTGTGTCCAAAGCGCATCACACTGCGAAACGGAGAAACTTTGAGAAATACACGATCACCAACCTGAAACTCAAGAGGTCGACGCCTCTTATTCGCAATAACTGGCTTGGCGATCTTGGGCAGCTTTCATCCGCTGTCTAATAAGATCCACATGATATTTCATTTGCTGCACAAAGTCAGGGGCAGATAGCTGCTTCTCCCCCACTTCTTCCCAACACACCGGTGATCTGCACTTCTGCCATACAAAGCCTCAAAAGGCGCCATACCAATCGTCACTTGGTAGCTGTTATTGTACGAAAACTTGACCAAAGACAACGCGTCTTGCCAGCTACCTCTGAAATACAACACAACATCTCGCAACATATCATCCAACGTCTGGATAGTTCGCTCAGATTGGCCATCTGTCTGGGGGTGATACGCGGTGCTCATAGCCAATCTGGTACCCAAAGCTGTTTGCAAACTCTTCCAAAACCTAGAAGTAAACCTCGGATCTCGGTCAGAAACGATTGAAACAGGCACACCATGCAGTCTAACAACAAAATCAACGTACAGCTTCACCATCTTCTTCAACGAGAAGGTCATTCTTCTTCCCTTCCATGTTTGCTCCACTGCACCATTACTAACGGAATGGTCTTATTCCTCAATTGTTTCTCTTTTCTGCCGAGGATCTGCAAGGGATATTCTTGATAAATCAACGACTGATCTAGCTCCACCTCGTCAGTTCTAATCACATGATACGGATCTGGCTCATACTTCCTCAACATGGAAACATGGAAGACGTTATGAAGATAAGACAACTCTGATGGCAACAACAGCCGATATGATAAATGGCCAATCCTCTCAACAATCTCATACGGACCAACGTAACGAGGAGCTAACTTTCCCTTGTGTCCAAAGCGCATCACACTGCAAAACGGAGAAACTTTGAGAAATACACGATCACCAACCTGAAACTCAAGAGGTCGACACCTCTTATTCGCATAACTGGCTTGGCGATCTTGGGCAGCTTTCATCCGCTGTCTAATAAGATCCACATGATCTTTCATTTGCTGCACAAAGTCAGGGGCAGATAGCTGCTTCTCCCCCACTTCTTCCCAACACACCGGCGATCTGCACTTCTGCCATACAAAGCCTCAAAAGGCGCCATACCAATCGTCACTTGGTAGCTGTTATTGTACGAAAACTTGACCAAAGCAACGCGTCTTGCCAGCTACCTCTGAAATCCAACACAACAGCTCGCAACATATCATCCAACGTCTGGATAGTTCGCTCAGATTGGCCATCTGTCTGGGGGTGATACGCGGTGCTCATAGCCAATCTGGTACCCAAAGCTGTTTGCAAACTCTTCCAAAACCTAGAAGTAAACCTCGGATCTCGGTCAGAAACGATTGAAACAGGCACACCATGCAGTCTAACAACAAAATCAACGTACATCTTCACCATCTTCTTCAACGAGAAGGTCATTCCATAGGGAATGAAGTGAGCAGACTTCGACAGTCGGTCTATAACCACCCAAATAGCATCACATCCTCTGCTGGAACGAGGCAGATGCGTCACGAATCCATAGCAATGTGCTCCCAATTCCATTGGGGCACTTCCAAACTCTGCAACAGACCACCAAGTCTCATCCTTTCGTCCTTTACCATCTGGAAATTTAAACAACGAGCGACAAAACCAGCAACGTCACTCTTCATGTCATCCCACCAGAAGTGCGGCTTCAAAGCATGGTACATCTTCCGTGCACCAGGATGAACACTATGTCTGCTACAGTGCGCTTCCCGAAGGATTTCCTCCTTCAAATCGATCAAATTGGGCAAAACCAACCTACCCCGAAAACACAAAAAACCATCGGAAGAGACAGAATAATCCTCAAGCTCGCTAGCCCTGACCTTCAACTTCAACTCGTGGATAGACGGATCGGTCCTTTGAGCTACTCGAATGGTGGAAACAATCTGCGGCTCAACTTGGAAAGAAGAAACCACCACACAATCCTCAGCCGGGTAAAATCTCCAACCGTAGTGTTAAGATGCTCTTGGTCCTTAGAGATGTACAACGAAGCAAGCATCTCACTAGCCTTCCTGCTCAAAGCATCGGCCACTACGTTCGACTTCCCAGGCTGGTACTTAATCTCACAATCAAAGTCCTTTAGCAGCTCCATCCACCGAAATTGTCTCATTTTCAAGTCAGGCTGTGAAAACAGATACTGCAAACTCTTGTGGTCGGAGTACACCACAAACTGCTCGCCATACAAGTAGTGACGCCAGATCTTCAACGCAAAGACCACCGCTGCTAACTCCAAATCATGGACGGGGTAACGAGTCTCATGCGGTTTCAACTGCCGCGAGGCATACGCAATGACTTGACCATTCTGCATCAACACACAACCCAATCCATTAAGCGAAGCATCAGAACAAACAACAAAACCACCTGAACCGGACGGTAGGGCCTCACGGGCGCAGTAGTCAACTTTTCCTTGAGCAGCTGAAAAGCATTCTCGCACTGCTCAGTCCATACAAATCTCTTGTCCTTCTGCGTTAATTGAGTCATCGGCTTTACTATACTTGAGAATCCTTCAATGAAATGACGATAATAGCCAGCCAGACCCAAGAAACTACGAATCTCGGAAACATTCCTGGGATGCTCCCAGTTCAGAACAGCATCAACCTTGCTAGGATCTACAGAAATCCCCTCGGCTGAAATCACATGTCCCAAGAATATGACGTGATCTAACCAGAACTCACACTTGGAAAACTTTGCATACAACTGTTGGTCTCTCAGCGTCTGAAGGACAATCCGCAAATGCTCCTTGTGCTCCAAAGGAGTCATCGAATAGACTAAGATGTCGTCAATGAACACGACCACAAACTGATCGATAAACTCACGGAAAACTCGATTCATCAAATCCATAAAGACTTCAGGCGCGTTGGTCAAACCAAACGGCATCACCAAAAACTCAAAATGTCCGTACCTCGTACGAAACACACTCTTCGCGACATCTTGTTCTCTCACCCTCAACTGATGGTACCCGGAACGAAGATCAATCTTAGAATACACCGCAGAACCTTGCAACTGATCAAACAGATCATCGATTCTCGGCAACGGGTACTTCCTTTCTCCATCAAATCATCTAACTGCACCTTGAGTTCTCTCAACTCCGCAGGCGCCAGACGATAAGGAGCACGTGAAATCGGAGCTGTGCCAGGCACTAGCTCTATGCTGAAGTCCATCTCCCGCCTCGGAGGAAAACCATGAATCTCCTCCGGAAACACATCCGGGAAATGTCGCACCACGGGAACGTCGCTAAGATGAACGCGGGAAGAAGAAGACGCATCCAAAGCGTAGATCATAAAGCCAGCATTCCCCAAAGACAACAAGCTAAACATCTCCATCGCTGAGACCAACGGGATCTTCGATCTATAATCCTGGCCGTAGAAGTCCCAATTCTCGCCAGACATAGGCCTAAAACGCACAATCCCATGGAAACAGTCCACGGAGGCCCTATAGTTGGACAGCACATCCATCCCAACTATACAATCGAAATCCCAAAGCATCAAACGGATCAAGTTCGCTAACAGGACATGCTCACCAAACCGTAACATGCCATCTAACAAAACCTTTTGGGAGAACAGGCTCATACCAACAGGGGTAGAAACAGAAACGGCATCGCGCAAAGGGATGATACATAGACCATGCTCAATAACAAACGAATCAGAAATAAACGAATGCGATGCACCGGTGTCAAATAACACACGAGCAGTAAAGTCAAAGACAAGACATGTACCTCCAATCACCCGGCTCGGTGTCTCCTCGGCCTGCATCCTCGTAATGGCGTTAACCTGAGCATGCTGGGGTCCTGAGAAGAAAGGCTGAGACGACTGCCCAAAGCGCGAAGGGCCAGGCTGCTGAAACGGCCTAAACTGAGTCTCACCTAATCGGGGCTGCTGAAACTGCTGAGAATGACCCCTAGACTGACCTCCACGACCCTGAGGCTAGGCCGCGGTCTGCTGTGATCCGGCTGACGAACATAATCTCAAAAAATGCCTGTACTGACCACAAAGGTTGCAGGAACCCTGCACACCAACACACTGTGTGGAAGGATGCTTTCCACCGCAAAAGCCACAAAACTCAGTCCGAGATCCACTGCTACTCGAACTGCCAGAACCAGAAGATCCAGAACCCGACTTCTTCTTGAACTGCTGACCTCGGGGTCGAAACCTTTGACGGCCAGATTGTTGCGCCACCTGTGGCTGCTGCTGGGGCTGCTGGGGCTGATTGGCTGACTGGGAGGACTGCGAAGACTGCGCTCCCTGAATGGCAGGACGACCACCCTGCGGTGCCTGCTGCCGACGAGCACTACGACTCCGCATGCCCTCCTAGAGATCAAGGGCACTATCCACTGCCTCAGCATACGTTTTGGGTTTGCTGGTCAACACCATCTGATAAAGCTCATCATTCAAACCCTCAATAAATCGAGTCCGCTTGGCCCTCTCCCGGCAAACATGGGGAACGTATGCCAACAAGGAAGAGAACCGACTACTCCCTCATAGACATGGAGCCATGATCCGAACGATCAAACTCCCGCTCACGGGCGTTCACATAAGATTCCGGTACATACTCCTGTCGGAAGGTGGTACAGAAACTATCCCAAGAGATCCCAACTCCGGTCTCCAGCAAAGTACTCGAAGCACCTCGCCACCAGCGCTCTGCGGCCTTCCTAAGCAAGAGAGTCACTAAACTCAGCCGAAGATCATCATCATACTGAAC
>KQ998963.1:57650-79860 GCA_001598015.1 Dorcoceras hygrometricum
GAGGTCAAGCCTCAGTACGAATGAGCACTAATATAACAGAAAATCATAAACATGCAGTATTCTAAGTCATGAATGCATGTGGCTACCAAAGGACATCGGTCCTCAAGGCCAGATAATCAGCTGGCAGTAATCTCAATCAAGCCTCTATACCCACACAGCGTATAAACCGGGGAAATCATCGGTCCTTGATCTTCAGGCCCGTCAGCCATCACAGCTGTGTGGTTTTCAGACACAACTGATCAGTCAGTCACCACTCCGATGATAGTGTTGTACCTTTCAGGCATGACACATCTGTGTGCCGGTCACAACGTGGCTCTATCTCAGGTTCTCAATCGATAATAGGCTCAATATGTATGCATGAATGCCATGAAATTCAAATCTGATTTCAACATGCATATAACAAGTAAACAGGACATATCAATTCAATCAAGTTGTTCACGTAAACACAGAATTCACATAGCACAGATTTCATGCCTCAAACACTAGCACACTATGTCTAAGCTGTTAACAAAAGCTCAACTCGTACCTTCAATTCTCAAATTCTATCTCAAAAGATCTCACCAGGCACAGGAATTTCAGCCTGCTCAAAATTGCCACCTCGCTGGTCACGTCCAACGCAGCAGGGACTTCCCTGGAGCTAAAATCTGTTAAGGAACCTCATATCTTAGTTCATATTACCTACGGTCAGAACTCATATCTGGTTCTACCTAGCAAAGCAGCTTTTAACAGCCAGAACTAAACTTAAAACAGCAAGGAACACTTACCCTGAAGCTCACACAGTCAGTAGAAAACTCTACTCAACTGCCGCGAGAACCTACTAATTCACAGCTTCTTCGCATTTCCTCTTCAACGTCGACTCCGGCCACCTAACTGGTATCAATCGAAAGAGCTACTCAAGACGAGCTCAGCGCCACTAGTCTCGCTCCAACAACGGCGAAAATCGATGGCAATCTACCGGAGAAGTGTTCGAATGAACAGTAACTATCGAGGGTTTACTGGAGAAAACGATGAGGAATATCAGGTTCAAAATACGCTAAGTGTTGGGCAGCACTTGGTATATAAATCCTCGAATCACTACTATTCTAAGCAATTCAGATCTCTGCTTATACTAAGGCAAAAGTCCTCTCAAAGCTGGCTCCAGCTTTCGCTCACTACTGATACAATACAAACATCCACTCTACTAACTCATACATCAAACGACGTCGCACCAACTAATCAAAACGACGTAGCATAGCTTCCAAAGTTGAAACAGATCTCTCCCTCTAGCGACATCTGAACAACGTTAACAACGAGCGGTCAACTTGCTGTTGACTAACACGCGATAACTTCTCACGCCCGCGCCCTAACGCTAACAGCTGCCTCTCGCTACACTCTCACTGCTGAGTTGACTAGCGTTGACATCTGTTCATGCTACCACTGAAAACCAAAATCTGAACCACGCCACTGCTGAGTACTCAAAGCTGAATGCTCGCAAAACTCCGTGCAAGAACGTTGCTGGCCTATCTTCTCCCAGCGATGAACCTCAATTCGGAATTAACCACTGGAATCATTTCCCAATAGGAAAATGCAACTACTGAACTCCAAATTCGACGTAGATCTCACTCGATCACCAACCTCTCACCGCTGATCACTCTACGTATAAATCTGAGCACCCAGAAATCACAATTTCCGTGACAAATCTTAATCCAAAGCTGATTAGCCATTAAATCATACTTAACAGATTTCTAGTCCTCACAGTTAGGCACTTAACAGATGTCAAGCTGATGACCAGCACGCACTGGACAAGCCAATTACCAACGCAGACATACATGATTTTGAGCAAGCTAGTCCGGATCATGATCAAGCTGGTAGAGATAATTCAGCAGCTGATATGATAGACATAACAAGGGACCCTACAACAAGTGGTATTCCAATGGATCCATCTGGGACGCAAGGGGAACAACACGAACCGTCTACCTCATACAGACCAGGTCTTCAGTGGAATAGAAATCATCCACCTGAGGTACTCATCGGAAATCCTACTGCACCAGTAAGGACACGAGGCCAGATGATAAACGAATATTTTAGTTCTGCTTTCATATCGCATATAGAGCCTAAGAAAGTAGAAGAGGCCTTAGAAGACCCAAGATGGATAGAAGAAATGCATGAAGAACTAGGACAATTCGAACGTAGTAAAGTTTGGCATCTTGTTCCTAGACCTGATGAACAAAATGTTATAGGTACTAAATGGATCCTTAGGAATAAGTTAGATGAACAAGGAAATGTAGTTCATAACAAAGCCAGGCTGTTAACACAAGGATATAGGCAAGAAGAAGGAATAGATTTTGAAGAATCCTTCGCACCAGTAGTTAGACTTGAAGCTATTAGAATCTTTCTTTCATATGCATCTTTTAAGAAATTCAAAGTTTATCTGATGGATGTCAAGAGTGCATTCTTAAATGACATCCTGAATGAGGAAGTACATGTTACACAACCTGCTGGCTTTGTTGATCATACTGGACCAGAATTTGTGTACAAGCTTGATAAAGCGTTCTATGGTCTGAAACAAGCTCCCAGAGTTTGGTATGATACTCTGTCCAAGTTTTTAATAAATCATGATTTTGTTATTGGTTCTGTTATCAGGCCCGGTGCTCTAATCGCAGATTAAATACTCATTTAATCATAATTACACGGAAGCATACAAAATCTGGGCTAAAAATTTTCATTTTGCGCCTGATCCAATTTATCATTCAAAATAATTTCATAATCAAAATAAGGATTTAAACACATAAATCCAACAACAGGCAATCAGTAACAAATACAGATCCCCTCCAATACTAAAGGCACATGACATCCCCTGGCTCAATATATCAATACATATAACTGGGACTCAGAACGGGGATCTACCAGCTGTCGCTCCACTCTGTCCAGCTGGATTACCTGACGAACCTGCAAAGGCCAATCACAGACCCAAGCAGCCCAAAAAACAGAGGAAAGAAACGAGGTCAAATCTCAGTACGAAGAGCACTCATAAATAGCAATTCATAAAACATGAAATATTTCAAGTCATGATATGCATGAGGGTATCAAAGAATAACGGTCATCAAGGCCAACAACTCAGCTGGAAATCAAATCTCAATTGAGCCTCAAACACCACGCACAACCAATCAGCCGGTGGAAATCATCGATCCGTGATCTTCAAGTCCCTCGACCATCACAGCTCATTGGTCCTCAGGCGCGACGACTCAGCCGACCACCACCTCGATGATAGCATTGGACCTTTCAGGCGCGACAACTCATCCGGCCTATCACAATGCTAGCTCGACTCGGGTCATCAGTCAAATATCAGTCTCAATATGTATGCATGAATGTCAGTCAATATCAGATCACAACATACATAATTCATACATAACACAGAACAGATAATTCACATAACAGCCATGTCAAATCTGTTCATGTAATCACTCATTCAAAGCATTCAGATCACACTGGAAATATTCTCATGCTTATGCCAAAGCTGTTTAAATAAGATCAATCCGTACCTCAAATCTCAGTCTCTACCTCGACAGATCACACAAAACACAGCTCCAGCAGCCTGCTCAACTCAGCCGCTCTATTAGCTCTTCCATAACTCACAGAAGATCCCTAAGAGCTCAAATTTGTCAAAGTATCTAGCAATCAGCTCACACCAAAGCTCATGCAGCTTACATCTTAAAGACGTGTAGCCCTAAACAGCTACCTCAACTCAACAGAGCGCTATCCAGCTCTAAATCAAAGCTTAGATCAGTAAGAAATCACTTACCCAAAGCTGCTAAAGAACAGAAGAACGACTCGTCAACAATCGCTAAGATGCTCGAACCTGCAACTACTTCGCGCTCCCTCAACTCCTCGATCTAAATCTCCAAACTGGTATCAATCGAAAGCCATAAGGAAGACGAGATCAGCGCCACCAATCTTGCTCTAGACGGCGGCGTAAATGACAGCAATCGACGGAGAAAAGGGTTCGAATGAACAGTAATGGTTTCGAAGATTCTCGTGAAGAAGATAAGAAATATCGGGTTGAAAATGAGTAAGTGTTGCTCAACACTTATATTTAAATCTCCCAGTCAAAGATACAGTGAAAGTCAACTACTTAAGTCAAAGCTAAATCCAGCATTCAGATCTTAGCGCTACTCAGACTTAGCGCTAACTCAGATATTACCTCTATATGCTATACAAGCGCGCAACCATCAAACGACGTCGCTTTATCGCAAAACGACGTAGCATAGGGTTCCCGCTCAAAACAACAGATCTCGCATAAAAGACCCGCTCGCAAACATCTAGATCTGGCTTTCATCAAACGACGTCGTACTAGAGTCCAGACTCTCATAAAATCTGATGATAGCTAAATGGCATCGTATCAATCACCCTCTGCCAACGCCAAATCTGATATGTGCCAAATGACGTCGCATCACTTATACTCAACCCGCGTATACCCAGGTAATCCAAAACGACATCGTTTTGCTTCCCTCTCAAGGCAACTCGCTCAAATGCATAGGGACAGATCTGGACACCCAGATATTACTCAGATCTGAAAATAACGAACCGGTATACTCAATCCGCTAATCAAACCGATTCTTCCTGCACCTCTAATCACTCGCGAGGGGTATTCCTCAAATCTGATATCTCCCTGAACCAAACGCAATGCGATACCAAATTTGATCAGTCCCGAAGCCGCTAGCGCAAATATGATCTATTCTAAGCCACCCGCTAGCTACAAACAACTCACATCAGATCTATTCTACCTCAAATCCGAATATCACCAACAGAATAACCAATTAATCACCAATAATAAATTTATAGTCCTCACATTCTCCCCAACTAGAAAAGGATTTCATCCTCAAAATCAACTCTAAACAACAGATCAAAACAAAGAAAACACCAGAAAATCACCAAAACTAAAGCATCAAAACCAACCAGCATATCTCAATTATAATTCAAGTCACAAATCAAGATGCAAAGCAACTCAAATCACACAAACAACAAGATAGAAGATTACCTGGAATGCTACTGTCAAAACTCAAACAGATGAGGCCACTCCTGTCTCATTTTTTATTCAACTTCCCAGGTAGCTTCCTCTCTACCATGCTTGCTCCATTGGACAATCACCAACGGTATACTCTTGTTCCTCAATTGCTTCTCCTTCCTATCCAGAATCTGCACTGGATATTCAACATAACTCAGGGTCTAATCCAGCTCCACTTCATCAGTTTTCAGCACATGGGACGGATCTGGCTCATATTTCCTCAAACATAGATACATGAAACACATCATGCATCCATGCTAACGCATCAGGCAGCTGCAATATATATGACAAAGATCCAATCCTCTCAACAATATCGAAGGGGCCAACGAACTAGGAGCCAATTTACCCTTAAATCTGAATCTCATCACTCTCTTCAAAGGAGAAACTTTCAGAAACACTCGATCCCCAACCTCAAACTCTAAACGTCTGCGTCTATTGTTAGCATAACTCGCATGATGATCTTGTGTAGATTTCATTATACTCCCAATCAACTCAATCTGATCTTTTTATATGCTGCACAAATTCAGGAGTAGATATCTGTTTCTCACCAACTTCTTCCCAACAAATTGGTGATCTACATTTACGACCATACAACGCCTCAAATGGGGCCATCCCGATAGTCACTTGGTAGCTATTGTCATACGAAAATTCGACCAAGGACAAAGAATCCTGCCAGCTAGGACTGAAATCCATCACTGTTGCTCGCAGCATATCCTCCAAAATCTGTATGGTCCTCTCAGATTGGCCATCTGTCTGCGGGTGATAAGCTGTACTAATAGCCAATCTTGAACCCATAGCTTCTTGCAAACTCTTACAAAATCGGGAAGTGAATCTTGGATCTCTATCAGACGCTATCGAAACCGGCACTCCATGCAATCTAACCACATTGTCGATGTATAGTCTAGACATCTTTTTCGTGGAACATCTCACATCATAGGGAATGAAATGGGATGACTTCGAAAGTCTATCAACAAGAGCCCAAATCGCATCACATCCCCTATTCGATCGAGGTAAGTGGGTCACAAAATCCATGTCCACGTGCTCCCAATTCCATTGAGGCACTTCTAGACTCTGTAGCAGACCACCAGGTCTCATTCTCTCGGCCTTGACCTGTTGGCAATTCAAACATCGAGCTACGAATCCAGAAATATCATTCCTCATACCTTCCCACCAGTAGTGAGACTTCAAGGCATGATACATCTTCTTCTCGGATGCACACTGTAACGACTACAATGGGCCTCGTTCAAGATGGTTTCCTTCAAATCAATCAAATTCGGAACAACCAATCTTCCATGAAATCTCAGGCATCCATCAGAAGCAACAGAAAAATCTTCCGACTGACCATTCTGGGCCTTATTTTTATACGGGTCAGTTCTCTGTGCTGCTCTAATGTCTGCAACAATCTGCGGTTCAACCTGAAAAGAATAAACCATGAAGTACTGATCATCTGGCTGAAAACGCCATCCAGAAGTCCCCAAATCCTCATGACGGGTCAGTTCTCTGTGCTGCTCTAATGTCTGCAACAATCTGACGGTTCAACCTGAAAAGAATAAACCATGAAGTACTGATCATCTGGCTGAAAACGCCATCCAGAAGTCCCCAAATCCTCATGGAATTTGGATATACTCATCGACATCAACATCACAGGCTGGAATTTTCTACTCAAAGTATAGGCCACTAAGTTCATCCGCTCAGGCTGATACTGAATCTCACAGTCAAAATCTTTGAGCAACTCCATCCAATGACGTTGCCTCATATTTAGATCAGACTGAGTGAAGATATACTTCAAGCTCTTGTGGTCCGTGTACACCACAAATTGCTCACCATACAAATAGTGACGCCAAATATTCAACGCAAACACGATGGCGGCCAACTCTATATCATGAACGGGGTATCTCGTCTCATGGGGTTTCAACTGTCGAGATGCATAAGCTATCACTCGCCCGTTCTGCATCAAAACACAACTCATACCATTCTGAGAAGCATCAGAGCACTCTACGAAACCTCCAGAACCCGAAGGCAAAGCCAACACAGGAGCAGTAGTCAACTTTTCCTTGAGCAACTGGAAACTCGACTCACATTCGTCTGTCCATAGAAATCTTCTATTATTCTGGGTCAATTGCGTCATCGGCCTGGCTATCGAAGAAAACTTCTCGATGAAACGTCTATAATAACCAGCCAAACCCAAGAAACTATGAATCTCTGAAACATTCCTAGGTCGCTCCCAGTTAAGAACTGCTTCGACCTTACTAGGATCCACCGAAATACCTTCTGCAGATATGACATGACCCAAAAAGATTACCTTATCCAGCCAGAATTCACACTTGCTGAATTTTGCATACAGTCGTGAGTCTCTCAGTTTCTGCAACACCAATCTCAAATGTTCATTATGCTCTCTGATATTTCTCGAATACACAAGAATGTCATCTATGAAGACAATCACAAAATGATCGATGTACTCACTAAAGACGCGATTCATCAAGTCCATGAAGACAGAAAGAGCATTCGTCAATCCAAAAGGCATCAAAATAAATTCATAATGCCCATATCTCGTCATGAAAGCCGTCTTTGCCACATCAGCGTCTCTAATTTGTAACTGATGATAACCAGATAGCAGATCAATCTTAGAGTACACTTCCGATCCCTGCAACTGATCAAACAAGTCATCAATCCTCGACAAAGGATATTTGTTCTTAATCGTCGCTTTATTCAGCTGTCGAAAGTCCACACACGTCCTCATTGATCCATCCTTTTTCTTTACAAAATTATTCGGAGCTCCACAAGGCGACATACTCGGCCATATAAATCCCTTCTCTAAAATATCACACAACTGATCCTTGAGCTCCTTCAGCTCAGCTGGAGCCAATCGGTATGGAGCTCTAGAAATCGGGGTTGTCCCTGGCACCAACTCTATGCTGAAGTCAATCTCTCTTCTCGGAGGAAATCCAGGAATCTCATCCGGAAACACATCTGGGAACTCTCGAGCAATCGAAACATCACTCAACTCTATCCATGATTCTCGAGAAATATCAAGGGCATAGATCATAAACCCTGAATTCTCTAGAGACAATAGACTGAACATCTCCATGGCAGACACTAGTGGGAGCTTCGATCGCGAATCAGCACTGTAGAAATCCCACTTCTTCCCAACTTGAGGTATAAACCTCACCACACCATGGAAACAATCTACAGTCGCTCTATAACTGGACAACACGTCCATACCCAAGATACAATCTAAATATCTAATCTCCAAGACAATCAGGTTAGTCACCAGCACATGCTCATCAAATCTAATCACACAATCCACAACCACCTCACAGGACCTCAACCACATACCAGCAGGAGTAGATACAGACACAACATCACACAGTGGGGTAACACTAAACCCACACTCATGCACAAAAAAATCAAAGATGAAGGAGCGTGATGCTCCTGTATCAAATAAAACTTGTGCAGGAAAATCAAAGATAGCACAAGTACCTGCAATAACTCCTCCAGGCATATACTCCGCCAGCTCTCTCGTGAAGGCGTTCACCTGAGCTTGCTGTGGTCCCGGAAACTATGGTCTATAAGATCCTCCGAACCTAGACGGTTCTCGTGGTTAGAAACCTGGTCGTTGGGACTGAGCAACAGGTTGCGGTCTCTGCGAAGAACCACCAACTGAACCTTGTTGCGACTGACTCAAATACTTTCCATCCATCAAAGGACACACTCTAACAAAATGTCTCGGTTGGCCACACTGATGGCAACGACCCCAGACTCCACGGCACTGCGAATCATATGCTTAACTCCACACTGTCCACGTCACACTTCCTGATCCACTGCCAGAAGAACTAACAGAACTAGACGAGCTCGAATTCGACCGTCTTTTAAACTGTTTCCCTCTAGGCTTGAAATTCTGGCGATTAGACTGCTGCGACGTCAAAATAATATGTGGGCTTAGGGATTTTCTGGGCGTTACAACTCTACCCCCCTTAAAAATAACTTCGCCCACGAAATTTGCTTACATAACCAGCTCAGGGGTAGCAACTAAACACATCTGCCTCAGCTCACCTCCCACTAGAGTCGGTTTTTTTAATCTCAAACTCAGCTGATAAACAAGGATCAAACGAACTTAACACGCTGTCTAAGAAAGGAGGTTATCTGAACTGATGCTCTAAGAACATCTCAACATGTCATCTAACAACACTAATACAAACTGATCCTGACAAAGGCGGATCACTCTACTCCTAATCCACGAATGCTGAAAGTGCAAATGCCTATCCCAAAGTTTAACACTAAACTCGCACTGACTAGAATGCGATGTGATGCAGCTTTGCTAATCGCCACATCTTCAATCTTCAGCTGGTGGAATCTAGATCGGAGACCAATCTAGAGAACATTTTTTCTCTTGGAAGTTGATCAATGGACATTCGATTCTATGTAGGAGGCACAATAATAGGATCAATATGGATCGAAAATAGGCCTAGGAGTTCAGAAGGGGGGTTGAATGAACTCCTTTGAATTTTAAATTTTCGAAACCTTTAAAAGTGATTTTACAAGAGCCTTGCTTAACTCGAATCTGTGTTACCAGATCTGAGGTATCTCAGTCCCAAAGCTGATTTCTCGACTAACAATGATAGTGCGGAGATAAGTCGATTACCAGTGAACAGTGTAAATAAATAAATGCGATAAGTAGCAGTGCAAGGTTCAGAATTTGTTTCTGGAAGTTCGGATCTGAAGATCCTACGTCTCCCCTTCTTCCTTTGCAGGAAGGTTCCACTAGAAGACTTTGATGTGTACAGACGCTGTAGACACCCGATCACTGAGCCTCGATCCAAGTGAAATCCTAGCAATCACAAACTACACGCAGATAACATTGCGGAATACAATCAAAGAATTTCTCGAACTACTTCAAAGAGTGAGTTCGTTACAGACTCAAAAACTGATATACAATGAAGTGCGAAACTATGAGTACTATAAATATTCTGGTTCTTTTATCAACAAGAACTGTTACAAATGTAAACCAGAAGATATCTCGAAGGTTGAATCTAGATAAGCGTGAACTTCAGTGTTCTTCGAGATTTGAATACTGGGACAGAATATTTTGCGATGTCAAATTCCCAGTGAGTTGTTAGGCCTCGTGCACACATCAGAGATCAACCACGCAAAAACAAGCGGAAGAAACTAAAAAGTGGTTAAAATTTTTGCTTTTGCCTGACGGGTTTAAAACAGATAATTTAAAAATACAAGATACTCAAAATAATCCCAGTTTTATAAATCCACAACAGCACCAACTGTCAAGTACAAAAACTGCCCAACGACTGAATACAACACAAGTACTGATAGACTACTAGCCATATAAGACTAAGCATCACCCGGGACATCCCACGAGCAGTGATACCAGTGCATATAAATACTATACATAACTGGGACACTCTAACTACCTCCTGGGGCACCACCAGTTGGATCAAAACCTCGACCAACTGCAAATCCTGGAAAACCTGAACACAACAACAGGCAACAACGAAACAAGCCCCAGAGGGACAAAGGGGTCAAACCCCAGTATGGAGAGCAACTATAAAACAGCAATGAATAGCAAAAGATAAGATGCAGATGCTATGCATGAGGAACAATGCAACAACCGAAGGCTACAACTGAACAGGGAGTCAAGGAACTCAAGCACAGCACCACAGCTGATAACAGATTCTGCGAAGAATATTGGCCACGGTGTGTGTACAAGCATATGGGAATTACCCACTCATCTTTACACCACACCCGAAAACCAGATGCATCAACAACTCAACCTGCTGTTGCCCAACCCATGAACTGTGGTAGTTAACCACTCGGCGCATGATGGCTAACAGATCCAGCAGGGAGATGAGAGTGCGGTATTGCCGCTCGCCCTCGCATCCTGGTAAGAAACAGAGCAACAACAACAAGGCACGGCTACAACAGCTGAAAGGAAAAGACAATGCATATGCAATGCAACAGCTGAACCAGCACATAAAAAACAATGCAATTCGTACACAGCAAACACATAATATCCATGCCAATTCCAAGCTGTAATACAAGCTCAACATGCGTACGTCTACTACTGAGCTAAAATTACCACACGCAGCTGCAACAACAAAGTCCGAGCAACATAGATCTGTCACCTTCTAAGCCAATACAAGCTACTGCTCAAAGACCGAAACATAAAACAACAGCAGCTGGGAGCTACAACTCCACCAGCGCTTATCTACCTTCCTAATACAACGGAAAGCTCTAACAAAGCTTAAAGGTAGAATTCTCACTTACCCCAACGAACTATCGGCACGGCAGGGACGCTTATGCTAACAAACTACACAAGGGAGATGTCTTAGCGATCCTGCGATCCTCTTCCAGCTCCTCCAAAGCCTTCTAAAGCGGTATAGAACGAAGCGCCTTAGCAAGAGGAGTCCAACGCTACCACTCTCACTCTCGTCGGAGCTGTGTACCACCAGCAATTAGGACGAATAAGGTTACTGTGGACAGTAACTAGGGTATCGCGACAAGATTTGCTATCGGGAAATATTTCTAAGTGTCGGGGAACAATAATAGAGAACAACAGCTAAGTCCCCTATTAAAGTCACAACTGACTACTGGAAACAGGTCCACCGACCAACTCAATTGTCACAACTAATATTCCAAACCAACAGCTGAAATCTCGCATAAGCTATATCCTATCGCTAAACAGCGAATAACTAAACAAAACAACGTCGTAGAGACTACTGCTGGACAAGTCACCCGTTAGCCACTGCTGATCGCTAACCAACAGCTGATTACTACACAACGACTGATCTCTCGCAACAGCTGAATACGCGCTAACACACCAACAGCTGAATCTCCTAGAGCTAATCCAAAACGTTGTCGTATCGACTAATCCAAACGACGACGTAGAACCACTCACTGCTGAAACATGCTAGCACGCTCTCTACTGTTCAGCGACTGCTGATCTCGCTACAACTGCTGAAACCAAATGTCACCAACGGCTGATACTTCAAACAAACGTCTCCCATGAAACGCCTGATATCTTTCCAACCGCTGATTCTAACACTTAACGACATCCGATGGCTACACCAAGCACATCGACCACAGCTGGTCCAAACCCGACCAACATCTGAATGGCAAAACGTTCGGGTCTCACATGAGTTGTGAGAGAGCTTTATGATAGCGAAGAATACGTCGTGAATCATAGAGATTAACCGAGAGCTTCTTCATTTTAATTCTTCTGCTATTTATACTCTTTGTCTTCAACATTCAATAAATGTAGCCAGTAGAGATAAACTATTTTGCATATCTTCATCGTATCATAGCATTAAATGCTCCATTAATTCCATGCAAAAGGTAATATGCGCTTTTCAGGGCTAAATTGACTTATATTCCAAAGCAGGTAATCATCGTATCAATAATTCTGCGTACTGTGCAACTTTACCCAAAATAGCCCTGATATTGTCTCCTTAATTCCAGGCTTTTATACGATTAAACTATGACCGTTGATTCTTTTCAAATAATCCTTTGATAACATCTGAATAGATTCGAATCTCATATCTGAAGGTTCATTCTGTTAAATAGATTTAAATACATTGAGACATCTGCAAGTACACTGTACCTAAATCTGAGTTGTTCATATCTGATAACCTCGGATCTGATGTAATCATTCTGTAACACATCTGAAATACTGAGATCTGAAATCTTATATTGATTCTGTTCACATCTGAAATGCTCGGGACTGAATAATAACATAAGTACAAACATACCAAGATCTGTCACTATAGCTTCTGATACAAATCTGAATGCCCTCAAATCTGAAAGACTGTCCCGATATCTGAAAAACCAATTACTTAAATAACCCGATAGGCTTACTTAACTTAATAGCTCAAATCTGAATATCTCTAACTAAATAATCAAATCTGATACTGAATCAAATTTACACAGATATCTCGGATCTGCAATCTTCAACTCAATGGCATGACGTCACAGAATCTGAACTGTTCCCTTCTCTTATCCTCTGTGAATACTTAAGATCAGATCTGCATATTATTTTCAGTTCTTAGTATTGTTTTTGTTATCACCAAAACTTATAATTTTATCTTAACACACAACTTCTTCACCTTCAACAAAAACAGCTCTCTGCATTCTACACACATACCTCGCATTCCATCTTTCTTCCTATCAAACAGCATTGGGCTCTGCTAAGGTGGGGTACTAAGACGATCACAACCCAAACTATTGATCTGGGTATGCCTAAGTTGTCACCTAAAAATAAAACTATCACAGAATACCACCAAAACAGCTTACACTTCTACTAGTCAGATCACAGCCTAATGATCAGCTCAGGAGGCTCTATCTATCTTACGATAACCAAAACAGTTTGCGATGGTCTTATCTCGTAATACCTAAACTCAAAATAGCTCACAAAATCGGTCAGCTTACATGTAAAGGACAGTCCTTACTTAAACTAAAATCGCCAAAAGATACGGAACCACACTAGATATCTGATCTATCAGCTTAGGGCATCCCAGAGCATTCCTAAGCTGAACTCAGCTTATGCTCTCTACTACCACAAGTATCTGCTTAGGTTCCCATAACCAACTAGGGACGAAATACTAACCAAAAATCCTCAACAGCTTTTTCTCTAAACAACCTTTGGGCTTACAGAGCTGAAATCCTACGAGGGACTCCTCTAATCTGGTTAGCGTCAAACCAAAACTGATTCTCTCTGGGTGATTTGAGTTGTACTGTCCTTAATTACCCCTCCATGCTTAATTATCCAATCCATTTCCAAAATTTATTCAAACTTAGGCATGGGCGATGCGAGTAGTCTGTAACCACTAAACACCCTTGGGTCTATGCTCTAAACTATGAAATGAACGATGGAGTATAAGTCTCTCTCTCTTGATGGTACAGCATCATAAATACTTACTGATAATTGCTCAGGTTGTAAAGGAAATTTCTTAGACAAAAGATCATGACATGCTAATGGGTTGATCCAAAGTCACAGAGCACTACAAAGCACACTAAACATTCTAATCTTACCCAAAACTTCTGCGGTAGCTGGGGTCTCCTGATCTGTTTCCAACGTCCACTCTATGCTAGTTATGGGCTGCTTTGGCTTCGGGCAGTACCTAGCAATGTGTCCTTGAACACCACACTTATAGCACCCGTCTTACCCAACTCAACATTGACCACCATGCTTCTTGTTGGAAGTAGGACAAGTCGGTTTGATGTTCATACTAGGGGCTAAGTTGCTCAGGTGGGGTTGCTGCTCTAGAGACTCCTGCTGATCAGTCTTTGGTTTCTTAGGTGACTTCTGCTTCCTAAACTGAGAATCCTAGAATTTCTTCTTGCGCTTAAACCCCTTCTGAGGATCCCAGTGGCTAGGTCCTTGGCCTGAAGATTGACCACTCCCGTGAGTCGATTGTCTTACCAGCTACTCTACTGGTGGGGCTATAACCACTATCACATATGCATGACCACCTGAGCTAACTTCTTCGGCAATGCTGTCCTTTCTCTCTGCACCTCTACTTCTACATGTCATACCTGTAGTCTGAACTTAAGCCCCAAATCCACCACATAACATCAAGAAGGAAAACTTGAAACTTTAAATTAAACTTTACTCTATACTGCTGAACATGAAACTTACAAACTGAGAAAGCGGCTTACGTGAACTGGCTCAGACTGGGGGCAAGTGTTTATCTCAAAGACCATGATATGATACCAAGTTGTGGTTCCCTAACCCACCGATTTCTCAATTACACTCTAAAGCTTACAAAACTACGCCCAGACGTTTTTTTGAATTGCACAGAATTGAAAGGAAAACATCATAAAGGGACAGTTGTGTGATAAAAAGAGCAGACCAGCACGTATGGGCAAACAGATCAGAGGTTGAGATATTAAAAACTGAAAGTAATTAAGTGAACTGATCATCACACAAGTTGGGAAAAAATGACTGAAACAAGGTCGCACAACATAAAACAGCTTTGAGGAAAAACAAATCGCAACAGCTTACGGGTTACAAGAGCTTAAGACAAAACAGGTGGAAACTGAATCACTATCACATAAATATTTTAACACGAATGTTTCGAAACATCTTCGAAACAAATCTAAAATGAGGCATCTAATATGTTGCAATCACAAAAATAAATATGGTCTGCAGCAGCAAGGAAATGCTGGTTCCTCGATAAACACACTTCCCCGATCTGGTTCAGTCGCGTCTTCCACCTCCCACTGAACAACAATACCTGTACCAAGAAAGATAGTGAGCCTAGGGGCTCAGCAAGTAATTCTGGAATAGCAAAAGCACACAGTACAGGCATGAAAATAGCTTTTAAAACTAAAAGCTGAAATCTGTTAACTGATATGCTCAAAAGCTAAAAGATGAGCAACCTGAAAAACTGCAACTAAAAGCTCGAAACATTAAAGAATAAACTGCAAGTTGGTAAACTGAAAGCTTGAAAGCTGATAAAGAATAACTGAACTTGCTTAAACATACTAATAACATTTAAAGCAATAACTGGGCATGCTCAAAAACACTTGAAACTTTTAAAGCAGTAAACTGGTAAACTGGTATTAAAGGAAGTAAGCTTTAGCTACATATTTACTTAAACTTTGGTTGTAAACGACCCTTTTCTCATAACTGTCATCAAGGGCAGAGCAGCTTCTTAAGTCAGTTCGCTTGCACAAGCTCATCTATATACAGAATTTCTGGCGAATCAGTGCCCTTATCTTTCTTTTTGGAGGGGCACCACAGTCCATCGACTGAAATCAACACTCATCGTAATTTGGAGGGGCACACCGGTCTGTCGACCGACGTCCTCACCCTCTCTCCACTGACCGTCTGGGATCTTATACCACAACTCATTCAGCTTTAACCTTTAAAATCTACTTCCTTTAAACTTGTCATAAAATCTTTTTCTGCTGAAAAAATTCTTTAAACTGCTTTTCTGTAAAACTGGTTTTTAAAATATTTGCTCTTTGATCTTAAAGAGATCACTTAAAACATAAATTGTTCGCTGCTTTCAAAACTACTTTGACATTTAAAGTTACTGGGAGAACATCGAAGCTCAAACGAAGAAGAAACTTGGAGCATATTAAGCTATAGGAACGAAGAACAAATAGCCAAGCTCTAAGATGGAGTACTAAGCTTTGAAATGGGGCATAACCGAGAGCAAATTAGAGCTAAACCTATGGATCTGTACCAATAGAGAAAGGAATTAAACTTGGACTGCATTGGTCCAGAAGGGACCTAAGCTGGACCAACTCGGAGCAACATAGCGTGCTACCGAATTGAATAGCTCTAGGATGGGGGAATTATTTCTTGAACCTTGTTATAACCGAGACAAATAACGGTTATACCTTTGAAATGAAGCTAAAGGAAAGAAGAACGAAGCTTGAACTTACTGGACGAAGAAACCAGCTCGCATAACAACTGAATAATGGAACCAGCTCGGAGAGAAAAACAGATTACAAACGTAAAGTTGCTCAGAGAAAAGAACAGCTTACGGGCGGGAAAACAGCTCACGGGTGCAAAAACAACTCACGGGTGTGGAAACAGCTCACGTGTGTGAAAACAGTAACCTAAGCTTTGGAACAAAAATTTCAGCTTTGGAAGGTCACTCAGCTTTGAGAAGCCAAATCAGCTTAGAATCGAACAACTTAGATCAGGTCAGGAAAGTAGACCAGATCAGCTTAGAGAGTATGAAGGTACTGCACCAGCTTGGTGAAAACCAGCTTAGCTGTAGGTATGGAAAACAATTTACCAGCACTGGTAGACCAGCTTAGCAAATAGAAGATATTGTGCTAGCACGGGTAGAACACAAGGATACTGTACCAGCACGGGGGCAAGCTGAACAACCAGGTCAGGAAAATAAGCAAGGCGTAATGAAAACTGGAACAGATCGGGGATCAAACTATGAACTGAAATGATGGAAAGGACTCTAAAAGAGTAGAATATCAACAGAACACTAAGAACATGTTGGAGAATTTCGAACCAATTAGCTAAGCTCATCAGACCAGAACCAAGTTCCTATCCGAACAGCTCTGCCCATCAGCTCAGAACCTCATCTCATACTGTCTAGAACATCAACTGGGTACTAAAACCATCTTGGAGAAGTTTGAGTAGACTGGCTAAGCTTACCAGACCAGAACAGCGCTCTAATTGGACCAGCTCAGCCTATCAACTCAGAACCTCATCCTTAACGCCCAGCATGGAGCTGAAAGTAGCTTGGAGAAGTTCGAACAGACAAGCTGAACTTACCAAATAAGAATAGAGTTCTAGCCGGACCAGCTCTACCTGTCATCTCAGAACATCATCCTAAGCTTATCCAGCATGACATACTTACTGTCTCACTCATGGAACTCTACTTGAAACCATCTATGTACATCCTAGCAGTTTTGAAAGAAACAACATCAGCTTCTGAAAAAATAAGTCTTTTTCTGTCACTTGAAAACCAAACGTTAACTCGAACCCAAAACATTTAATAAAACCAGCTCGGTTTTACTGTAAAATTGAAGAACTTGTGAAACACAATCATGCTCAAGCTGAAAAGAACATATTATGCTTCCATGGATACGTCAAAGAATAGAAAGTACTTGCCTAGAAACAAAACAACGGCTGGACAGAACACCCCGGCTGGAAATCCCCACGAGCACCGACGAAACACTTCGAAAATTTTAAATCATATTACAATGTGAACCGTGCTCGGTGTAATCCTTCCGGAATGCTCTTGAACAATGTTCCTAAGCTGAAAACTCAAAATCAGCATAGTTACAAACTGATGTTGTGAGGTCTGTAAGGTTAATAATTAATGGATAATTAATCGGGTGTTTGCATAGACCAGACCGGGTGCAAGCTGGTCTGTGTATGGAATAGCTTTGGGCTAGTTTTCATAGAACAGTCCGATCTGGAGGGTTGGATGTTTATAAATTGTCGTCGCAAGATATTATGGGTACTCTAAGCTAGATATCTTGAGCCGGTAGCGGAGCGATGTCGTTTTGGAGAAACCATCTTAGAAGGGGCAATCTGGTGGTACTGCATAGACCGTCCCGGTTCGTGGTTTTAGTGTAGACCGACACGATTCATGGTTCCTTGCTTAGGCAGGATCTGAAAGTGTGCGAGCTGGTCTTCATACGCGTGAACTGGTCGTCCCGAGCTGGAGTGTGGTGCGACATAGTTTAGTGATACTATCTTAGACGTTAGCTGGATGGTAAGCGTGAGCTATCCAAGGCGTAATATATTCTATAGCTGTGAGTTGTTGCTGCTGGGTATGTTGTGATCTATTTTGGGATAGCAGGTCAGGTGCGTAATCTATTCTGGTAGTGCAAGCTAGATGACGTATACCAGCTGGGAGAGAGGCAGTGTGCTGGTTAGGCCTGAACTGGTACCAGCTTGGACCCCTAAGCTGTCGGTGACTACCAGATCGGGGGAGACGTAAGTGATATAGATATGTACTTTGACCGGGTACATGCAATACACTCCAACACTTAGAAAATATTTCCTCTCGAGAGCTCGACATCGCAACCTGTCTTGGAACCCTAGCTACAATTCATCGTAACCTATTTCTTCCGATTGCCGGAGGTAGACAACTCCGATTGGAGCAATACTGGTTGCATTGGATCCTTCTTGCCAAGACCGTTCTTCCTATACCTCTTTTGAAGGCTTTGGGCAGCTAGAAGAGTGAGCGCGAAGGAGCTGCGGTGTGCTGTCGGTTCGTATTCCGATCGATTGGTTCTTCCGTTCAGGTAGTGCTTTCGAGTAAGTGTTAACGCTTTGTTTAGAAAAAATTATCGTGTTTGAGGGTAGGAAAGAACTGGGCTGAGATGGTAGCTCCTCATTCGGGTTTTTGGTAGTAGCTGTCCCTAAACTGGTCGTTATTGTTTGACTTAGCAGGTTGTAGATATGCGTTGTTTGGGACCCTGTTGTGGTAATTGTAGCAAAAACTAAGGTACGAATTGAGCTTATTGTTACAGCCTTGAGATAAGCCTGTACGTAATTTATTGTGTGCTGTTATGCTGAGCTGTTGTATGCTTGTAATTTACTACTACTGCTTACATGTGTGTTGTGTTCTGTACGTTGCTATCTTATGTTTTTGCATACACGGATGTCGCATGACTCGCCTTTTCTCGTTAGCCCTTGTCTTTGTGCTAAGCTATCTGTACCAGGTAGTGTTTGGCTGGTTTACAAGGACGAATGGTTAATTCCCGTGCTCCTCTCCTCCCTGCTGTTCGGGCCGTTGCCACTATGAGACGAGTGGATAGGCACCATTCTCTCATGATCTTGGCGCCAGCAGGATGAGGTGTTCTGTTCTTCCCTGGTACTGCGGGTAGAGACGAGTGGATAGCTATCACGCTCTCTCATGCTTTGTGGCTACGTTCTTTTGTTATTCAGCTGCTGAGTGGTCCCGTGCATTGAATCTTCAGCTATGAGCTGCTTCTCGGGTTCATTTGATCTCTCTGTTCTTCCTAGAAGCTCTTCAGCAGGTTTGTTAGCCGTAGTTTAACCTGTTCTCATGCATTGCACATCTTTTTCGTCGTGTTTTATCTGTTTGCTGTATTTTGATGCTTTTCGTACTGGGGTTTGACCCCGTCCCTTTGGGGCTGTTTGGTTTGTTATGTGCCATTCAAGTTTTCCAGGTTTTTCAGCTGTCCGTGGAGGTGAGTCAGCTGGTGATGCCCCCAGAGGTTGATTAGAGTGTCCCAGCTATATCTATATTCTATTTGTGTATCGGTAGTGGCCGTCGGGGAATGCCCCGTGCTTCTGTTGTATTCAGATTTGGATTTCTGTTGGTATTGTTTTTGGCCTGACGGTTTAAAACAATATAATTTAAAATAGTGCTATACTCAAAATAGATATCCCAGTTTACGAAACCGACCAAACAACAAATGGTTACAAGCCATAACAATACAGTATAGCATTCAAACACAAGTATTAGACTCCAACCACTGGATACAACAACTAAGCACAGGGCATCCCCTGGCTAACTGTAGTGATACATATAAATATGCTATACGCAACTGGGATACTCTAACCACCTCCTGGGGCGCCTCCAGCTGGGTTAAAGCCACGACCAGCTGTAAAATCTGGGTTCCCTGAAAACAACACAAGCAAGGAAAACAAACCAAGCCCCAGAGGGACATGGGGTAAAACCTCAGTTCGGAGAGCAACTGAAACAGCTAAAGAAAAGCATAAGATAAAATGCAGATGCTATGCATGAGACATCGGATAACAACTGAAGGCTTCAACCGAAAAGGGAGCCAAGGAACTCAAACATAGCTCCACAAGATCTGCAACGAATCAGTGGCCACGGGGTGTGTTCAAAGTGTGGTAATGAGCCACTCGCCTTGACACTACACCCGAATACCAGATGCATCAAACAACTCGACCTGATGTTGCCTCGCCCATGATCTGTGGTAGTTAACCACTCGGCGCATGGTGGCTAACAAACCCAGCAGGGAGATGAGAGTGCGGTATCGCCGCTCGCCCAAGCATCCTGGTAAGAATCAAACAACAACAATACAAAAAGATACAAGGCTGCATGATACAATACACGAGGGATCTGAAATATGCGTGAACAAATGCGTGTATGCAATTCATATAAAACAGCTAGCATAAACACCGATGCACAGCAAGCATGCTAAGCTATCTGTACCAGGTAGTGTTTGGCTGGTTTACAAGGACGAATGGTTGATTCCCGTGCTCCTGTCCTCCCTACTGTTCGAGTCATTGCCGCTATGAGACGAGTGGATAGCTACCACGCTCTCATGATGTAACGCCTCGAAATTCCTGACTACGTAGAAATGAGTGCATGACTAGGGGAAAATAATTTTAGATGATTACATGCCATCTTATGTCATTTAATTATGATTTTATGTTGCATGGTATGCATGTCTTTTTCTTCAGCCTGTTTGAGTTACGGACGCATGGACGAGACTAGGGACGACTGGAATGAAAATAATTTAAGATTTTTAAGAATAATTTTATTATTTTAAGCAACTGTTTCTGGAAATTTGGGGCTTTTATTATTATTTTTTAGGGGAACCCGTTTTTCGCCTTTACGGGCTGTTTTAATGGATTTTAAGGTGTTTTAAAATATGAGGGTACCTTGATTTCGAAAATTTGATATTTCTAAAGCCAAGTTATGAATTTTTATTAGCTTTTTAATTAATGGAGGGGCAAACCTGTCAATCATTTTCTTTCTTAATTAAATCTTTAGGGGTACTTGTCACCCCAGTATTTCCAAAACACAAAATAATTTCACTAAACCTAGCCTCCACCACCCGTAGCCGTCCCCCATCCCGTCAAGAACAGCCCCTTCGAAAATTGGTGAAGTTTGGTGATCCAAAGGCGGTCGCGCCCCGATCTCGTGTATAGAAAGTCGGTATCGTAGATCTACCTTTTCTCCGAACCAGGCATGTAATATCTTTTTGTTTTCCACCATTTAAGCCATATTATGATGTTTTAACAAAATTATGGATGGATTGGATGTGTTCTATTCAGATTTATACACCCTTGATCTAGCCTCATGCACAACACACGACGTCTTTCATGTTTTTGGCTTAATCTCTGTTGCTCGGTTGGTGGAAGGTTCATGGAGTCACGGCTCATGTATAGGCTGCTGTGTATGTGTCCTGGGGTGAGGAAGAGGTGGCTCGAAAGACCTGGTTGAGCCAGGTTTCGCATGGGAGTCGAGGGTGGCACATCACGTGGCCGTGATGGTGCACTCCCTTCTCACGCATCGCTCTCGCTCGTGCATCCATGGTTTGGACCAGTACTGGGCAGGTTAGGACCGGTTGGACCTGTGGGTGGTCCAGCCGGCAGGGCTCCGGACAGGGCGGCTGGAGCAGACAGGTCGGGCGGCGTGATGTAGGCGCTGTCGCATGGGGCGGCACATGCTTGGGGAGGGGTAGGGTTTGGTTGTCAGGCCTCGTGCTCACAACAGAGATAAACAACGCACAAACAAGCGGAAGCTAATAAAAAGCGGGTAAAATTTTTTCTTTTGGCCTGACGGTTTAAAACAATATAATTTAAAATAGTGCTATACTCAAAATAGATATCCCAGTTTACGAAACCGACCAAACAACAAATGGTTACAAGCCATAACAATACAGTATAGCATTCAAACACAAGTATCAGACCCCAACCACTAGATACAACAACTAAGCACA
>KQ998963.1:80092-122663 GCA_001598015.1 Dorcoceras hygrometricum
CCTACTCGCCCACCAATACCAGATGCATCAATAGCTCAACCTGACGTTGCCCAATCTATGAACTGTGGTAGTTAGCCACTCGGCGCATAGGGGCTAACAAATCCCAGCAGGGAGATGAGAGTGCGGAATCACCGCTCGCCCTCGCATCCTGGTAAGAAACAAAGTAACAACAGCGAAACAATGGCTGCAATAGCGGAAATGGAATTCCAATGCGTGTATGCACAATTAAAACAACCAGCATATAACATATGCACAACAATCATACAGGTCAGTGAGCAACTAACAACCAGCACACGACAATTCCATAGAATAGCAATCTATAGCTGAAATGGAATGCCAATGCGTGTATGCACAATTAAAACAACCAGCATATAACATATGCACAACAATCATACGCGACAGTGAGCAACTAACAACCAGCACACGACAATTCCATAGAATAGCAATCTCACAATTTATCCAAGCCATAACCTCGCTGTCATAAAAGCTCCAAATCCGTACCTTAATTCTGACTTACCCAATCAAATTCCTCAAAGGAACTTAGCAAGTCACGGCCTGCACAAAATCTGCCAAAATACACGGTGCACAGATTTCAGGGAAACACAACAAATCTCACGGCCAACCACAGAAGCCACAGCTGGGAGTCCTACGCTCAACCAACAACTAACACCCTAATACAACTTAACAGGGAGCTTAAAACAAGGCTAGGAACAAGATCTCATCACAAATTCGAAAGGCTACCTGAAGGCACAACCACACGACAGAAAGACAGTAGCTTCGAGATTTCGCTCCATCCCACTACAGCCTCCAAAATGGCTATCAATCGAAAGAGCTTCAAGAGAGGAGTCCAATGCTACCTCAATCGTGACGAACAGTTGCCGGAATCAACGGGAATTTGCCGGAGAAACTCACGGTGAAGAGTACTAGGGTTCGAGAAACAGAGGTCGACAATCGAGAGAATATTTCACTAAGTATGGGATCTGGTACTCAAAATCGAAGACCAATTCTTCCTTAAATACATCTCGCAGCTGCTGAAATCTGGTTAAAATGTCCACAGACAAAACCAGCAGTCGCGTAACAACCAAACGACTGATACAAATATACCAGACTCCATAATCAAAACGCTGCGTTCCAACTAATTTAGACGGCGTCGTATAGCCCAACAGTTGGATTTCTTACAAACCAAAAGCTGGTACCAGACGTCATGTTCCAATTAAATCAAACGGCGTCGCATAACCTCAGCGTCTGGATTTCTTAGCGTTAACCAAAACGACGTCGCACATCTTATGTCATCTAGTCGCTAACTCTCACGCAAAACGACCAAACGCAAGCTACAGGAAAGTTGACTGACATTGACGTCTGCTCTCAACGAAACAAACAACCAGACGATGCACACGCGAACAAATCTCTCACAGCCGGTACCCAAAACGGCGTCGCACCAACTTAACTAAACGCTGTCGTTTCCCGCTCGATACAAAACACGCTAAAACAACGTCTGATCCACAAAACGCGCTACCAGACTTCACCTAAACGACGACGTTTAGATCTATAGCGCCACCAATTACACACTGCGACTAGATTTCACCATCGACCATCTTTCACCACAAAACCAGATCTCACCACAAAATACCAAAGTTTCCAGAATTGCTTCAAACACCTATTAATCCAACAATTAATCTCATTATTGATTTCCAGATCTCACATTCTCCCCCACTAAAAAGGATTTCGTCCTCGAAATCACACACAACAATTCCGGAAAACAACACAGCAACAGAAAACAAAACTGAAGTTCGCCTAACACAGGCCAAGATTTCAAGATAACTGAGCAAACAACTAACACAGCTAGGGAAGAAATACAATTAAAAACTATCAGCTACTGGAAATTTAGCTCAACAGCTACTCAAACAGATGCGGCCACTCGCGCTGCATCTTTTCTTCCAGCTCCCAAGTAGCTTCCTCCATACCATGCTTGCTCCATTGCACCATCACCAACGGAATGGTCTTATTCCTCAATTGTTTCTCTTTTCTGCCTAGGATCTGCAAGGGATATTCCTGATAACTCAACGTCTGATCTAGCTCAACCTCGTCAGTTCTCAGCACTTGAGACGGATCTGGCTCGTACTTCCTCAACATGGAAACATGAAAGACATCATGCAGAGAAGATAATTCCGGAGGCAACAACAGCCGATACGCTAACGGGCCAGTCCTCTCAACTATCTCATACGGTCCGACGTAATGAGGGGCTAAGTTTCCCTTGTGTCCAAAGCGCATGACAATGCGGAATTGATAAACTTTGAGAAATACCTGATCACCAACCTGAAACTCTAGAGGTCTACATACAAAGGCGACCAACCTGATCACCAAAGGCGGTCGCGCCCCGATCTCGTGTATAGAACATCGGTAACTCGTAGATCTACCTTTTCTCCAAACCAGGCATGTAGTATCTTTTTGTTTTCTCACCATTTAAGCCATATTATGATGTTTTAAAAAAATTATGGATGGATTGGATGTGTTCTATTAAGATTTATACACCCTTGATCTAGCCTCATGCACAACACACGACGTCTCTCATGTTTTTGGCTTAATCTTCTGTTGCTCAGTTGGTGGAAGGTTCATGGAGTCACGGCTCATGTATAGGATGTTGTGTATGTGTCCTAGGGTGAGGAAGAGGTGGCTCGAAAGACCTGGTTGAGCCAGGTTTCACATGGGAGTCGAGGGTGGCGCATCGCGTGGCCGTGATGGTGCGCTCCGTTCTCACGCATCGTTCTCGCTCATGCATCCACGGTTTGGACCAGGGCTGGGCAAGTTTGGACCGGCTGAACCTGGGGGTGGTCCAGCCGGCAGGGCTCCGGCCAGGGCGGCCGAAGCAGAGAGGTCGGGCGGCGTGATGTAGGCGCTGTCGCATGGGGCGGCACATGCTTGGGGAGGGGTAGGGTTTGGTTGTCAGGCCTCGTGCTCACAAAAGAGATAAACAAGCACAAACAAGCGGAAGCTAATAAAAAGCGGGTAAAATTTTTTCTTTTGGCCTGACGGTTTAAAACAATATAATTTAAAATAGTGCTATACTCAAAATAGATATCCCAGTTTACGAAACCGACCAAACAACAAATGGTTACAAGCCATAACAATACAGTATAGCATTCAAACACAAGTATCAGACTCCAACCACTGGATACAACAACTAAGCACAGGGCATCCCCTGGCTAACTATACTGATACATATAAATATGCTATACGCAACTGGGATACTCTAACCACCTCCTGGGGCGCCTCCAGCTGGGTTAAAGCCACGACCAGCTGTAAAATCTGGGTTCCCTGAAAACAACACAAGCAAGGAAAACAAACCAAGCCCCAGAGGGACATGGGGTAAAACCTCAGTACGGAGAGCAACTGAAACAGCTAAAGAAAAGCATAAGATAAAATGCAGATGCTATGCATGAGACACCGGATAACAACTGAAGGCTTCAACCGAAAAGGGAGCCAAGGAACTCAAACATAGCTCCACAAGATCTGCAACGAATCAGTGGCCACGGGGTGTGTTCAAAGTGTGGTAATGAGCCACTCGCCTTGACACTACACCCGAATACCAGATGCATCAAACAACTCGACCTGATTTTGCCTCGCCCATGATCTGTGGTAGTTAACCACTCGGCGCATGGTGGCTAACAAACCCAGCAGGGAGATGAGAGTGCGGTATCGCCGCTCGCCATCGCATCCTGGTAAGAATCAAACAACAACAATACAAAAAGATACAAGGCTGCATGATACAATACACGAGGGATCTGAAATATGCGTGAACAAATGCGTGTATGCAATTCATATAAAACAGCTAGCATAAACACCGATGCACAGCAAGCAATACACAGCCATGTTCACCCAAAACATCCCAGCAGCCTCAAATTATATCTCACGCAACTTCCAAGCTATCACAAGCTCAAATCCGTACCTCACTTTCTGTGCAACGATTACCAGAATTCAAGGCCCGTGAAATCTGATCCTGACCTGCTGAACACACGCAAGATACAGGGAAAAAATCAACAAAAGCTCACGGCCAACTACATAAAGTCACGGCTGGGAGTCCTACGCTCAACCAGCAACTAACACCCTAATACAACTTAACAGGAAGCTCAATTCAAGGCTAGGAACAAGATCTCATCACAAATTCGAAAGGCTACCTGAACGCACAACCACACGGCAGAAAGACAGTAGCTTCGAGATTTCGCTCTAGTCCACTGCAGCCTCCAAAAGGGCTATCAATCGAAAGAGCTTCAAGAGAGGAGTCCAATGCTACCTCAACCATGACGAACAGTTGCCGGAATCAACGGGAATTTGCCGGAGAAACTCACGGTGAAGAGTACTAGGGTTCGAGAAACAGAGGTCGACAATCGAGAGAATATTTCACTAAGTATGGGATCTGGTACTCAAAATCGAAGACCAATTCTTCCTTAAATACATCTCGCAGCTACTGAAATCTGGTTAAAATGTCCACAGACAAAACCAGCTGTCGCGTAACAACCAAACGACTGATACAAATATACCAGACGCCATAATCAAAACGCTGCGTTCCAACTAATTTAGACGGCGTCGTATAGCCCAACAGCTGGATTTCTTACAAACCAAAAGCTGGTACCAGACGTCATGTTCCAATTAAATCAAACGGCGTCGCATAACCCCAGCGTCTGGATTTCTTAGCGTTAACCAAAACGACGTCGCACATCTTATGTCATCTTGTCGCTAACTCTGACGCAAAACAACCAAACGCAAGCTACAGGAAAGTTGACTGACGTTGACGTCTGCTCTCAACGAAACAAAAAACCAGACGATGCACACGCGAACAAATCTCTCACAGTCGGTACCCAAAACGGCGTCGCACCAACTTAACTAAACGCTGTCGTTTCTCGCTCGATACAAAACACGCTAAAACAACGTCTGATCCACAAAACGCGCTACCAGACTTCACCTAAACGACGACGTTTAGATCTATAGCGCCACCAATTACACACTGCGACTGGATTTCACCATCGACCAGCTTTCACCACAAAACCAGATCTCACCACAAAATACCAAAGTTTCCAGAATTGCTTCAAACACCGATTAATCCAACAATTAATCTAATTATTGATTTCCAGGTCTCACATTCTCCCCCATTAAAAAGGATTTCGTCCTCGAAATCACACACAACAATTCCGGAAAACAACACAGCAACAGAAAACAAAACTGAAGTTCGCCTAACACAGGCCAAGAGTTCAAGATAACTGAGCAAACAACTAACACAGCTAGGGAAGAAATACAATTAAAAACTATCAGCTACTGGAAATTTATCTCAACAGCTACTCAAACAGATGCGGCCACTCGCGCTGCATCTTTTCTTCCAGCTCCCAAGTAGCTTCCTCCCTGCCATGCTTGCTCCATTGCACCATCACCAACGGAATGGTCTTATTCCTCAATTATTTCTCTTTTCTGCCTAGGATCTGCAAGGGATATTCCTGATAACTCAACGTCTGATCTAGCTCAACCTCGTCAGTTCTTAGCACTTGAGACGGATCTGGCTCGTACTTCCTCAACATGGAAACATGAAAGACATCATGCAGAGAAGATAATTCCGGAGGCAACAACAGCCGATACGCTAACGGACCAATCCTCTCAAGTATCTCATACGGTCCGACGTAACGAAGGGCTAACTTTCCCTTGTTTCCAAAGCGCATGACACTGCGGAACGGAGAAACTTTGAGAAATACCTGATCACCAACTTGAAACTCTAGAGGTCTACGCCTCTTATTCACATAACTGTCTTGGCGATCTTGGGCAGCTTTCATCCACTGTCAAATTAGATCCACATGATCCTTCATTTGCTGCACAAAGTCTGGGGCAGATAGCTGCTTCTCCCCCAATTCTTCCAAACATACTGGCTATCTGCACTTCCTACCGTACAAATCCTCAAACGGCGCCATGCCAATCGTCACCTGATAGCTGTTATTATAGGAAAACTCCACTAAAGACAACGCGTCTTGCCAGCTACCTCCGAAATCCAACACAACAGCTCGTAACATATCCTCCAACGTCTGGATAGTTCTCTCAGATTGGCCATCTTTCTGGGGGTGATATGTTGTGCTCATAGCCAAACTGGTACCCAAAGCTGCTTGCAAACTCTTCCAAAACTTGGAAGTAAAACTTGGATCTCGGTCTGAGACGATCGAAACAGGCACACCGTGAAGTCTAACCATGAAATCCATGTACAGTTTCACCATTTTCTTTAACGAGAATGTCATCCCATAGGGAATAAAATGTGCAGACTTCGACAGTCGGTCAATAACCACCCAAATAGCATCGCATCCTCTGCTGGAAAGAGGCAGATGCATCACGAAATCCATCGGTATGTGCTCCCAATTCCATTGGGGCACTTCCAAACTCTGCACAAACCACCAGGTCTCATCCTCTCGGCCTTTGCCATCTGACAGTTCAAACATCGAGCCGAACCCAGCAACGTCACTCTTTAGGCCAGCCCACCAGAAGTGCGGCTTCAATGCATGGTACATCTTCCGTGCACCAGGATGAACACTATGTCTTCTGTAGTGCGCTTCCCGAAGGATCTCCTCCTTCAAATCAATGAGTTTAGGCACAACCAGCCTGCCACAAAACCTCAAACAACCATCAGAAGAAATAGAATAATCCTCAAGTTCTCCAGCACTGACCTTTAGCTTCAACTCGTGGATGGAAGGATCAGTCCTTTGAGCTACTCGAATACTAGAAACAATTTGGGGCTCAACTTGGAAAGAAGAAACCACAACACAATCCTCAGCCGTGTAGAATCTCCAACCAGTAGTATTAAGATGCTCCTGATCCTTAGAAATATACAACTAAGTAAGCATCTCACTAGCCTTCTTGCTCAAAGCATCGGCCACTACGTTCGATTTCCCAGGCTGATACTTGATCTCGCAATCAAAGTCCTTTAGCAGCTCCATCCAACGACGCTGTCTCAGCTGCAAGCTCCAAATCATGGACTGGATAACGAGTCTCATGCGGTTTCAACTGCCGCGAGGCATACGCAATGACTCGACCATTCTGCATCAAAACACAACCCAATCCATTGAGCGAAGCTTCAGAACAAACAACGAAACCACCTGATCCGGATGGCAGAGCCAACACAGGTGCAGTAGTCAGTTTCACCTTGAGCAATTGAAACGCATTATCACATTGCTCAGTCCATACAAACCGTTTGTCCTTCTGCGTCAGTTGAGTCATCGGCTTTGCTATGCTAGAGAAACCTTCGATGAAACGACGGTAATAGCCAGCCAGACCAAAGAAACTGCGAATCTCGGAAACATTTCTGGGACGCTCCCAGTTCAACACAACATCAACCTTGCTGGGATCCACAGAAATCCCCTCGGCTGAAACAACATGACCCAAGAAAACGACGGGATCCAGCCAAAACTCACACTTGGAGAATTTAGCATACAGTTTCTGGTCTCGCAACGTCTGAAGGACAACTCGCAAATGCTCCTTATGCTCCAAAGGAGTCTTAGAGTATACAAAGATGTCATCAATAAACACAATCACGAACTGATCAATGAACTCTCTGAAGACCCGGTTCATCAGATCCATGAAAACTGCTGGGGCATTGGTCAACCCAAACGGCATAACCAGAAACTCGAAATGCCTGTACCTGGTACGAGAAGCAGTATTCGCGACATCCTGATCTCTCACTCTCAGCTGATGATACCCTGAACGAAGGTCGATCTTCGAGACCTTGCAGCTGATCAAACAGATCATCGATTCTCGGCAACGGGTACTTGTTCTTAACTGTCGCTTTGTTCAGCTGGCGAAAGTCAATGCACATCCGCATTGAGCCATCCTTCTTCTTCACAAACAAAATGGGCGCTCCCAATGGGACATACTAGGTCCGATGAAACCCTTCTCCAGCAAATCGTCCAACTGCACCTTGAGTTCTCTCAACTCCGCAGGCGCCAAACAATACGGGGCACGAGAAATCGGAGCTGTGCCAAGCACCAGCTCAATGCTGAAGTAAAGATCCCGCCTCGGAGGAAAACTAGGAATCTCCTCCGAGAACACATCGGGAAAATGTCGCACCACGGGAACGTCGCTAAGCTGCACACGAGAAGAAGAAGACGCATCCAAAGCGTAGATCATAAAACCAGCATTCCCTAAGGACAACAAACTGAACATCTCCATCGCTGAGACTAACGGGATCTTCGATCGAGAATCCTGGCCATAGAAGTCCCACTTCTCGCCAGACAAAGGCCTAAAACGAACAATCCCATGGAAGCAATCCACAGAGGCCCTATAGTTGGACAACACGTCCATCCCAACAATACAATAGAAATCCCACAACATCAGATGGATCAGATTCGCCAACAACACATGCTCACCAAACAACAACATGCCATCTAACAAAACTTCCTGGGAAAACAGGCTCACACCGCCAGGGGTAGAAACAGAAACAGCATCGCGCAAAGGGATGGTACACAGACCATGCTCAATAACAAACGAATCAAAGACAAAGGAATGCGATGCACCGGTGTCAAACAACACACGTGCAGGAAAATCGAAAACAAGACAAGTACCTGCGATCACCCATCAGTGGAACGACCACCCTGAGCCACCTGCTGCCTACGAGCACGACGACTCCGCAAACCCTCCTCAATATCAATGGCACTATCAACTGCCTCAGCATACGTCTTGGGTTTGCTGGTCAGCACCATCTGATATAATTCCTCATTCAAGCCCTCTAGAAATCTGGTCCTCTTGGCCCTCTCCCGGCCAGAAACGTGCGGAACATACGCCAACAAAGAAGAGAACATACGTGCATACTCCCTCACCGTCATGGAGCCCTTCTCCAGATGATCGAACTCTCGTTCACGGGCGTTCACATAAGACTCGGGTACATACTCCTGCCGGAAGGTCTCGCAAAAACTGCCCCAAAAGATCCCAACACCGGTCTCCAACAAGTTACTCGAAGTGCCTCGCCACCAGCGCTCTGCCACCTTCCTAAGCAAGAGGGTCACCAAACTCAGCCGAAGATCATCATCATACTGAACCCAATCGAAAAGACCAATAATGTTCCGGAGCCACGAGTCTGCATCCTCACTGGACTCGTCACCATTAAAGACCGGAGGGTTCATCCGCTGAAACCTCGCAATAACAACATCCATCCGCTCCACAGGAGCAGGCAAGTCACCAACTTCCTCCTCCTCATCATGCCCAACACGGCTACGACTACGAGCACTACGCTGATCCTTGTTATATCCTGCCGATTCCTCAAACTGCCCCTACCTCTACCACGACGTCTAGGCGGCATCTACGAATACACTCAAAAGGATAAGCAATACAAAACAGATACAACATAGATATCGCAACAATATACAGTACATAATCACATAGGTCAAGCACATGCAACACACGACACTGTGCCTAGACTCAAGTGTGATCAAGGAAATTGAGCTTATCCCAGATCAAGCTCTGATACCAAAAATGTCAGGCCTCATTCTCACAACAGAGATAAACAACGCACAAACAAGCGGAAGATAATAAAAAGCGGGTAAAATTTTTGCTTTTGGCCTGACGGTTTAAAACAATATAATTTAAAATAGTTCTATACTCAAAATAGATATCCCAGTTTACGAAACCGACCAAACAACAAATGGTTACAAGCCATAACAATACAGTATAGCATTCAAACACAAGTATCAGACTCCAACCACTGGAAACAACAACTAAGCACAGGGCATCCCCTGGCTAACTGTAATGATACATATAAATATGCTATACGCAACTGGGATAGTCTAACCACCTCCTGGGGCGCCTCCAGCTGGGTTAAAGCCACGACCAGCTGTAAAACCTGGGTTCCCTGAAAACAACACAAGCAAGGAAAACAAACCAAGCCCCAGAGGGACATGGGGTCAAACCCCAGTATGGAGAGAAACTGAAACAGCTAAAGAAAAGCATAAGATAAAATGCAAATGCTATGCATGAGACACCGGATAACAACTGAAGGCTTCAACCGAAAAGGGAGCCAAGGAACTCAAACATAGCTCCACAAGATCTGCAACGAATCAGTGGCCACGGGGTGTGTTCAAAGTGTGGTAATGAGTCACTCGCCTTGACACTACACCCGAATACCAGATGCATCAAACAACTCGACCTGCTGTTGCCTCGCCCATGAACTTTGGTAGTTAACCACTCGGTGCATGGTGGCTAAAAAACCCAGCAGGGAGATGAGAGTGCGGTATCGCCGCTCGCCCTCGCATCCTGGTAAGAACAAACAACAACAATACAACAAGATACAAGGCTGCATGATACAATACACGAGGGATCTGAAATATGCGTGAACAAATGCGTGTATGCAATTCATATAAAACAGCTAGCATAAACACCGATGCACAGCAAGCAATACACAGCCATGTTCACCCAAAACATCCCAGCAGCCTCACATTATATCTCACGCAACTTCCAAGCTATCACAAGCTCAAATCCGTACCTCACTTTCTGTGCAAACGATTACCTGAAATTCAAGGCCTGTGAAATCTGATCCTGACCTGCTGATCCGTACCTCACTTTCTGTGCAACGATTACCTGAATTCAAGGCCTGTGAAATCTGATCCTGACCTGCTGAACACACGCAAGATACAAGGAAAAAATCAACAAAAGCTCACGGCCAACTAAAGAAAGTCATGGTTGGGAGTCCTACGCTCAAACAACAACTAACACCCTAATACAACTTAACAGGAAGCTCAATTCAAGGCTAGAAACAAGATCTCATCACAAATTCGAAAGGCTACCTGAACGCACAACCACACGGCAGAAAGACAGTAGCTTTGATATTTCGCTCCAGTCCACTACAGCCTCCAAAAGGGCTATCAATCGAAAGAACATCAAGAGAGGAGTCCAACTCTACCTCAACCGTGACGAACGGTGGCCGGAATCAATGGGAATCCGCCGGAGAAACTCACGGTGAACAATACTAGGGTTCGAGAAACAGAGGTCGACAATCGAGAGAATATTTCACTAAGTATGGGATCTGGTACTCAAAATCGAAGACCAATTCTTCCTTAAATACATCTCGCAACTGCTAAAATATGGTTAAAATGTCCACCGACAAAACCAGCAGTCGCGTAACAACCAACAATTAAATCAAACGGCGTCGCATAACCCCAACGTCTGGATTTTTTAGCGTTAACCAAAACGATGTCGGACATCCTACGTCATCCAGTCGCTAACTCTCACGCAAAACAACCAGACGCAAGCTACAGGAAAGTTGACTGGCGTTGACGTCTGCTCTCAACGAAACAAACAACCAAACGACGCACACGCGAACAAATCTCTCGTAGCTGGTACCCGAAACGGCGTCGCACCAACTTAACTAAACGCTGTCGTTTCCCGCTCGATACAAAATACGCTAAAACAACGTCTGATCAACAAAAGCGCTACCAGACTTCACCTAAACGACGATGTTTAGATCTATAGCGCCACCAATTACACACTGTGACTGGATTTCACCACCGACCAGCTTTCACCACAAAACCAGATCTCACCACAAAATACCAAAGTTTCCAGAATTGCTTCAAACACCGATTAATCCAACAATTAATCTCATTATTGATTTCCAGGTCTCACAGTGGTGATCGGTTCGGTTCGAGTGGACCGGTTTTGCTGGTTCGATTGAACCAGGTCGATTCATCGAGTCTCGAGTCAAAATATTTTAAAGTTGACCCGAGTTATTTTAATCATGGGCCGATTATTTTATTTTAAGTCAAATGTCCAATTTTAAATAAAATGGTCAAATGTTTTAATTTGAGTCAAAATTTTAATTTAATTGAGTTTGATGTTTATCTTAAGTTTTTAAGTCAAAACTAGAGTTTTTGGAATTTTAATTGAGTCCAAACTGATTATTGGATTTTAATTTGATCAAAATTGGGCATTTGGTCAAAATTTATCTTTTGGTCAAAAAATTTAGTCATCTGGGTCAAAATTGATTAAGCTTCCCTTTTTAAAACTCAAAATTGGTTTAATTGATTTTTAAAGTCAAAATTGATTTTGAAATTAGTAAAAATTAGTCCTTTGATTTTAAAGTCAAAATTGATTTTTGAATTAGTCAAAATTGACGTTTTATGGGGATTTAAAGGTGAACATTTAAGTCATGGGCTAAGTTAAATTTTAAGTAAGTCTTGAAGTGTTGGGCCAGGCTCCTGAATCAGTCCTCGACCGGGCTCCTGAATCAGTCCTCGACCGAAGTAGAAAATGTAGAAGCCCGTGAATGCATATTTAATCATAATTTATTATCTATGTACGTAAATGTTTTAAAGAAAATGATTAAATATACATTAACGGGCTAAGCTTTTAAAATCGCATAATTTTACAAAATGCATGCATCATGAATGTTTTATGGAACGTTAAAGGCATGTTCTTTTAAAAGATAAAACCCGAGAAATTGAATGATTTGTGGCAATTTATGATGAGGGGGTGCGGGATACCGGGCCCGTTGAACTTATGTTTCCATGTATTACGAGCTTATGGATCCATGTGTTCATGGCATGGTGAAGTGACAGCATAGAGGTGTGACATTATAGGAATCCCAAGGTATGGTCGGGTAAACCATACCTTCACGTATGTTGGTTTATATATTGATCAATCGAATATGGTCCACACTTCATGATACGACTCATACATTTTTCATGCTATTCTATGTCATGCCTTATGTATGTATATGTTATGTATGATATGAAATGCACGAAACAATGTTTTAAGACCATGCACGCATTCATGGTTTAACGTTATTTTATTACAAGTATGTGCTTGCCTGCGATTTTATTATTATGTACCTTGTTATGATACAAGATTGAGCATGCTGAGCCTCTAGGCTCACTAGATTTAAATGGTGCAGGTGATGACCCTACTGAGTTTAACCCGACTGGCGGTGAGGACCTCTGAGCGCCTGCTGCAGTAGTATCCCGTGACTGCATTTATGTTTTACTGTCATTATGATACGCTTTTCAGATGTTGGCTTTAAACATGTTGATTTTTCAGTACTTTTACTCAGTTGGTTTTAAACAGTATGGATGGTGTTATGTTTTAAAATAATTATTTATTTCTATTTCAAGTATTGTTGAGAAAATGGTTTAGAAAATGTTTAAAAGGGAAACGGGTCCATACTTTCAGTTTATTATTCCGCAAACGTTTTAAAAAAAATGTCTAGAGTCTGGTTCGTTTCACATGAGCTTGGCGTTTGAGGTGAGGAAAAATATTTTTGAAATATGGGACTTGTCGATGGTTATTTATGATGGATATGGTGGTCGGGAGACATCTCGTTTGGCCATATCCAATTGACACGTAATGGGCTTCATAAAATTACTGGAGTACTTTACACTTAACGGGACTGGGTTCCTGAGATGTCTTTCCAACCTAGTAGCATGGTAATTATTTAGCTTGATCAAGCAACTCGATTTTGAGGGACCATAGTCCGGAAACGGATTTCACCAGAAAATACTTTCTTTTAGCGAGTTTGTTTCGTATGCATGAATTTCAAGAAAATTCATTTTATTATGCATTTAATGTTTAAGGAATTTATTTGAGTATAAATATGATGTATGTGAGTGTATTATTTAGTACTTGTTATCTTAAATTTTGCACTTGTTGAGTTTTTAGACTCACTACGTTTGATTGGTGCCCAGGATGCGGACGCTGAGATCGAGGGGCAGGACACTTGAGCGGCTAACAGTCCAGTGTGGCATACAACCCAACGACCCCGCGCTTTCCGCATAGTTTGATAAGGATGTTTATCTTAAGCCTGAGTTGCTTTACGTTGTTTGGTGATGAGATATTTTGAGTTGCTATTTAAAAAAAAAAATTAATTGCAAGATATTTCAAGTTTTGAGGATTTACAGATTTTTGAGGTATCATTGTTGCTAGACTAAATTCTCAATTAAACTTTCAAGTTACAGAAATTTTATATACTTGTATATATATACAAAGATTCTTTCGCATATATTTTATTAGAAAATGCTAGAGGGAGTTTCAGAAATATAGTCACCCATATCGACTCCTCAAGAAGACTGATAAACAGGGTTACCGAGCTTAAGAAGTATGACATCCAGTTCAGAGCTTAACACGTAGGCTCGATAGACAGGTTTATGACGAGGTGGATATGTTGGCAGCCCGTGTAGATGAAATGGAGTTGATCATGGAGAGGTTTCAGCGGATGAATCCTCAAACGTTCAATGGTGACGAGTCTTTTTCCGATGCTGAATCCTAGTTGCAGCACATCATAGGGCTGTTTGATCGAGTGCGGTATGACGATGAGCGTAAGTTGTGTCTAGCTAGCTTCCAATTGAGGAATAATGCAGAGCACTGGTGGAGAGGTGCTTCAGGAACTCTTGAGAAGACTGTTGTGGGAATAACTTGGAACAGTTTTTGTACTGCATTTTGACAGGAGTACGTCCCGGAGTCCTATGTTAATGCCCGGGAGCGCGAGTTAGATAACTTTGTCCAGGGAACCCTGTCAGTGGGGGAGTATGCTAGGAAGTTTTCTTCTCTCCTTGCCTATGTTCCTCATGTTTCCGATCGTGAGAGGGCGAAAAGAAACCGATTCTTGGAAGGGCTGAACGAAGATCTTTATTCTTTGGTGTTGGCAAGTTCACCTACTAACTATGTGGATGCGGGGGATGAGGCGATGGATATCGAGGAAGGGTTTCAGAACCATAGGTCTCGGGTTCGGCCACAAGCTGCTCAAGGTACTCGTCCCAACGTCAAGAGGCACAATCTTCCCAACTTTCTCAGTCATCCCAGCAGCCCAGCAGCCATCCCAACAATCTGGACACCACAGGTTTAGGCCTCGTGGTCAACAGTTTAAGAAGAAGTCAGGTTCCAGTTCTTTCGGTTCAGGTAGTTCAAGCAATAGCAGTCCTAGGGCCAATTTATGTGGTCAATGTGGAGGTAAGCACCCTTCGATGCAGTGTATAGGGGTTCAGGGTGTTTGCAATCTCTACGGGCAGTATGGGCATTTCGCGAGAGTATGTCCTTTGGCTGGATCTCAGCACACAGCTGCCCCACCACAGGGTCATTTAGGTGGATCTTCCCAAGGACGTTCTTCTCCTGGACAGAAGTCGAGGATGGGGGAGCTCAGCATATGCCGTACCAGCAGCCTGGTCCTTCGCTCTTTGGACAGTCTATTAGAGTAGGTGCCCAACTAGCCAACTTGTGGCGTGTGGGTTCTTGTTGATTCTATGTAAAACGATATTTATTTATGAAATTCGCATTCTTTTATGGAATTCTTTATCTTCATTATTATGATTACAATTATTGGATAAAGACCTTGAATGCACTATAGTGTATGTTAGATGTGATAGTGGATATGATGGCTATCATGAAACACATCTAATAGTCACTGTGTATTTTGAACATGTTCCTAGTCAATTGGGCCATCCAAAAGAGGATAAGGGCCATCGATCTTGAGACTAGCATCTGAGATGTGAAGTACCACGTTTCATTGGTCGGGAACATATTGATGTTCTGAGCATGCAGATGGATAGTGACCTGGTGATCTATCGAACAACCCACGTTCGGACTTTCCAAGTGGTTACCATTTGTCGAGTGGATTAAGTCCGAGGTCTTGGTTGTACAGATTAGCCCTCATTACTCGAAACGTCATTAAGACTCTATATGATAGGTGCCTCACTTTGACCCGTTTACCGACTCAATTGGGGTCATCAGGTGGCGGGGTTGGGTAAGGTCCCGATGCATGTAGGAATCGATGCTTCGTTGTCGAGGATTCACCGCTCACCATTGTGCATGGATATCCAATGCTATCTGAGGAGATAATAGTGTGATAAATCTCTGGCCAGAGTACTAGATGTGTTTTGGGTAAATGGTTTTACCTAGTAACACATGCGATGTCACTATTTGATCTCCAAGATGTATGCATGGTTATTGGATCTCTAGCGACTCTCGATTTACCAATGGTCGTTGATATGATCGGGATATTTGATTTGAAAGGACAGTACTGTATGCTAACCATGACCGACTGGTTCTTGCAGGCACTATCAGTGATACCTAGGGGATCATGGGGCGATGTTGCTAGACGCTTTACCATGATCCGATGGGTTAGTCAGAAAATGTGGTTTCGAAGTCACAAATGTTGTGAGTCAAGGGCTAGCTTGTATCCCTGAACCATTGAGGGTCACACAAGTATTGGTTTCTCAATTCCCGTACGGAAATTAAGTTCAATTTGTTGAGTATAGTAGGAGGAAGGATGGAAGTGTGACTTCCTAAAATTAAATAGGGTGGAAATGCAATTTCCTTAAGCTTAGACTAGTTTGACTATCCTTAAAGCTTATAGGGCCCTAAGCTGCTATTTTGGATTAGGTGGTCCGAAAAATTGTTTTCACATCATAATGCTCAGTTATGTAAACTGTGTAGATCGATCCGATCTGATTATCGATCGGGATTATGATGAAGCCACAGCGATGGAATTGAAACCAATGTACACCTGGGCCCGACCCAGGCCCATTAACTTTGTTTGAGCCCATGAAAAATCTATAAATAGGTGCCCTGGGGTATTCATTTGAAACATACCAAAAGCTGCTCAGCTAATATTTTCTCCCTTCCTCTTCTCCCCTCGCCGCCGCCACCTGCCACCGACGTCGCCTTTGTCGGAATTTATTCCGACCATTCCATCGAGGAGATTCTGTCCGTGAAAATTTCATCGGTTTTCTAGTGCATACCGGCGAAGGAATTGAGATTCCGATCGTGGACCGTATTAGGAGGCCGTAGCTGTTCAACCGTTGAAGTGTCAATTTCCCCGTGGAATTGGTCAGAGCCAGGAACCTAGACGCCATCAAGGTATATTATAAACATTTCTATGAATGTTTTTAATTAATTATATAGGTGTATTTACCGTTCCAGGGCTCCAATTTTTAATTCTTCCGCTGCGCCTCGGGAGCTGGATCCGGATCCGTCGCTGCGCCAACACAGTCTTCCCAACCTCATTTTTTAGGACCTCAGCAGGACCAAGTAAATTCCATAACCAGGGAGAAAGTAGAGGACACACCTGGAGGAGTGATCTCAGGTACCAGTACTGTTTTTGACTTTTCAGGACGTGTGTTGTTTGATACTGGAGCATCACATTCATTCATAGCTGATGCATTTATTGTTGAGCATGTGTTGCGTACCACCCTATTGTGTGATGTTGTTTCTGTTACAACTCCTGCCGGTGCGAGCTTGTTCTCCCAAGAGATCGTGTCGAATGGCATACTTTGGTTTGGCGAGAATGTGCTGATAGCCAATTTAATCCGGCTAGTTATGTGGGATTTCGATTGTATAGTGAGTATGGACGTGTTGTATAATTTTAGGGCCACCGTGGATTGTTTCAATGGCGTTGTGCGCTTTTGGTTGGATAGAAGTGGAACTTTTAAGGCCATGATTCCCAATCGAAGATTCCGCTGATCTCTGCTATGGAGATGTTTGGCCTACTATCATTGGAGAATGCAGGATTCATGATTTATGCTTTGGATGCATCCTCGAAGTCGTGTGTGTAGCTCAGTGACATCCCGTCGCTCGTAATTTCCCTGATGTGTTCCTCGAGGAGATTCCTGATTTTTCCCCAAGAAGTGAGATCGACTTCAGCATTGAGTTGGTGCCTAGTACAGCTCCTATCTCTCGAACCCCGTATCGTCTAGCACTGGCCGAGTTGAGAGAGCTGAAGGTGCAACTTAGAGATCTATTGGAGAAAGGATTTATTCGGCCAAGCATGTCAACGTGGGGAGCTCCTATTCTGTTTTTGAAGAAGAAAGACGGTTCGATGAGGATGTGCATCGAGTTTCAACAACTGAACAAAGCTACCGTGAAGAATAAATACCCATTACCGAGGATCAATGATTTATTTGATCATCTTCAAGGTTCAGCCGTGTATTCTAAGATCGATCTCCGTTCAGGGTATCACCTGTTGCGAATTTTAGAGGAAGATGTTGCAAAAAATACATTTCGGACTAGGTATGAGCATTATGAGTTTTTGATTATGCCTTTTGGTTTGACTAATGCCCCTGCAGTTTTCATGGACTTAATGAACCGAGTCTTTAGAGAGTTCATTGATCAGTTCGGGATTGTTTTCATCGATGACATATTGGTTTATTCGAAGACTCTCATGCAACATAAAGAGCACTTAAGGCTAGTCCTCCAAACACTTCGAGACTCGTAGCTATATGCCAAGTTCTCTAAATGTGAGTTTTGGTTGGATAAAGTGGTATTTCTGGGTCATGTCATTTTTGCTGAAGGAATATCTGTCGATCCCAGTAAGGTAGAGGCCGTTGTGAACTGGGAACGCCCCAATAACGTCTCGGATATTCGTAGCTTTTTGGGATTGGCTAGATATTATCGACGATTCATTGAGGTGTTCTCTAGTATAGCTAATCCTATGACGCAGCTGAGCCAGAAGGACAAGATATTTGTTTGGACAGAGGAATGCAAGAACAGCTTTCATCTGCTCAAGGAGAAGCTAACTACGGTGCCAGTGTTTAGCTTTGCCTTCAGGTTCAGGAGGTTTCATTTTCTGTTCTGATGCTTCACATAATGAATTGGGTTGTGTATTGATTCAGAATGGACGAGTCATTGCTTATGCTACCCATCAAGTGAAACCTCATGAGACTTGATACCCAGTTCACGACCTGGAGTTAGCAGCCGTCGTATTTGCTTTGAAGATTTGGCGCCATTATCTTTATGGCGAACAGTTTGTGGTGTATACGGACCACAAGAGTCTTCAGTACCTCTTCTCCAAGTCCAACTTGAATATGAGGCAGTGCATATGGATGGAGCTGCTTAAGGAATCATGCCTTGAAACCGCACTAATGATGGGTAGGTTTGAAGAACGATGTTGCTGAATTTGTCTCTTGTTATCTGAATTTTCAGCAAGTTAAGGCAAAAAGGATGAGACCTGGTGGACTATTGCAGAGTATAGAGGTGCCCCAGTGGAATTGGGATCATGTAGCTATGGATTTTGTGACCCATTTTCCTCGTTACAGCGAGGATGTGATGATATTTGGGTAGTTATTGACCGTCTTTCAAAGTCATCCCACTTCATTCCCTACAATATGACGAATTCCTTGAAGAAAATGGCGAAACTGTACATTGATTTTGTAGTTCGATTGCATGTAGTGCCTTTGTCCACATTTTTAGACCTAGATCCGAGGTTCACTTCCAGATTTTGGAAGAGTTTACAAGCGGCTTTAGGCACAAGATTGGCTATGAGTACAGCCTATCATCCCCAAATCGATGGCCAATCTGAGAGGACTATACAGACCTTGGAGGATATGTTGTGAGCTGTTGTTATGGATTTAAGTGGTAACTGGTAGGATTCATTGTCGTTGGTGGAATTTTTGTATAATAACAGCTACCAGGGAACAATAGGAATGGCACCTTTCGAAGCCTTGTATGGTAGGAAGTGCACGTCGCCCATTTGTTGGGAAGAAGTAGAGGAAAAGCAGGTATCTTCACCTGAATTTGTGCAGCAAATGAGGGATCAGGTTGATCTAATTCGACAGTGTATGAAGGCTGCACAAGATCTCCAAGCTAGTTATGCAAATCGAAGACGTCGGCCTTTAGAATTTCAGGTTGGTGATCGGGTGTTCTTGAAAGTTTCTCCTTTCAGAAGTGTTATGAGATTTGGGCTCAAGGGAAAGTTAGCTCCTTTTTATGTTGGACCTTATGAAATTGTGGAGAGGATCAGCCCTTTAGCTTATCGTTTGCTATTGCCACCTGAACCATACTCCTTACACGATGTGTTTCATGTGTCTATGTTGAGGAAGTATGAGCCGGATCCTTCTCATATGCTATGAACTGACAAGGTAGAGCTATAGGACATTGAGTTATGCCGAATATCCCTTGCAAATTTTGGACAGGAATGAGATACAACTCAGGAACAAGACCATACCATTGGTGATGGTCCAGTGGAGCAAGCATGGCAGGGAAGAGGCTACGTGGGATCTAGAGGAGAAGATTCAGCGTGAGTGGCCTAATCTGTTTCAGTATGCAATTTACTAGCTTCCACAGATAGAATTCTGGATTTTGTTTTGCCAGTTAACTTAAATTCCTAATTTGTAGTTGTTCTGTTAGTTCTGAAACTCCCGTATGTTTTTCTGTATCGTGAAATCAGTTTTTGTGTTTTGGTGATATTCTGGGATGTTGAGGTTTTAATCGGTTCTAGAGTTTGTTATTTGATTTTGAGGACAAAATCCCTTTTAGTGTGGGAGAAATGTGAGGTCTGGATGGTTAACAATTAGTTTGGATAATTAATCGGGTGTTGGCATAGACCAGACCGGGCGTGAGCTGGTCTGTGCGTGGAATAGCTCTGGGCTAGTTTTCGTAGAATGATCCGAGCTGGAGGGTTGGATGTTTATAAATTGTCATCGCAAGTGGGTACTCTAAGCTGGATATCTTGAGCCGGAAGCATAGCGACGTCATTTTGGATAAACCAGCTTAGAGGGGGCAATCTGGTGGTACTGCGTAGATCGGCCCGGTTCGTGGTTTTAGTGTAGACCGGCATGGTTCATGGGTACCAGCTTAGGCAAGATCTGAAAGTGTGCGAGCTGGTCTTCATACGCATGAACTGGTCGTCCCGATCTAGAGTGTGGTGCGACGTCGTTTAGTGATATCAGCTTAGACGTTAGCTGGATGGTAAACGTGAGCTGGCCAAGGCGTAATATTCTATAGCTACGAGTTGTTGCTGCTGAGTACGTTGTGATCTATTTTGGGATAGAAGGTCAGGTGCGTAATCTGTTCGGTAGTGCAAGCTGGATGACGTATACCAGCTGGGAGAGAGGTCAGTGTGCTGGTTAGGCCTGAACTGGTACCATCTTGGACCCCTAAGATGTCGGTGCTACCAGATCACGGGAGACGTAAGTGATATAGATATGGACTTTGACCGGGTACACGCAATACACTCCAACATTTCGAAAATATTTCCTCTTGAGATCTCGACACCCCAGCCCGTCTTGGAACCCTAGATACTGTTCACCATAACCTATTTGTTCCGATTGCCGATGGTAGACAACTCCGATTGGAGCAAGGCTGATAGCGTTGGATCCTTCTTGCCAAGACCGTTCTTCCTATACCGCTTTTGAAGGCTTTAGGCAGCTAGAAGAGTGAGCGTGAAGGAGCTGCGATGTGCTGTCGGTTCGTATTCGGGTCAATTGGTTCTTCCGTTCAGGTAGTGCTTTCGACTAAGTGTTAGATCCTACCCTACGCTTTGTTTAGAACCAGTTATCGTGTATAAGGGTAGGATAGAACTGGGCTGAGCTGGTAGCTCCTCGTTCGGGTTTTTGGTAGTAGTTGTCCCTAAGCTGGTCATTGTTGTTTGACTTAGTCGGTTGCAGATCTACGTCGTTCGGGACCCATGTTGTGGAATTGTAGCAGAAACTAAGGTACGAATTGAGCTTATTGTTACAGCCTTGAGATAAGCCTTTACGTACTTGATTGTGTGCTGTTATGCTGAGCTGGTGTATGATTATAATTTACTGCTACTGCTTACATCTGTGTTGTGTTCTGTACGTTGTCAGCTTCGTTTTTTGCATACACGTATGTCGCATGACTCGACCTTTCTCTTTAGCCCTTGTCTTTGTGCTAAGCTATCTGTACCAGGTAGTGTTTCGCTGGTTTGCAAGGAATAACGGTTGATACCCGTGCTCCTGTCCTCCCTGTTGTTCGAGCTGTTGCCTCTATGAGACGAGTGGATAGATACCACTCTCTCATGAGCTTGGCGCCCGCAGGTTGAGCTGTTCTGTTCCGCTCCTGGTACTCCGTGTAGATACGAGTGGATCGCTAACACTCTCTCTCATGACTTGTGGCTACTTCTTTATCTAGTTGCTGAGCTTCTCTACGTGTTTTACTTCCAGCTGTGAGCTGCTCCTCGAGATCCTTTCATCTCTCTGTTTTCCTAGCAGCCGTTCAGCAGTGTTGTGAGCCGTATTTTACCCTGTTCTCATGCATTGCACATCTTTTAAGTCATGCGTTATCTGTTTGTTGTACTTTGTTGCTCTTCGTAATGGGGTTTGACCCCGGTCCTATGGGGTTGTTTGGTTTGTTGCGTGCTATTCAGGTTTTTCAGGTTTTGCAGCTGGCCGTGGAGGTGAGTCGGCTGGTGATGCCCCCAGATGTTGATTAGAGTGTCCCACTTATATATATATATATATATTCTATGTATGTATTGGATTTTGTTGCCGGGGACTGCCCCGTGCCTCTATTGTATCAGGAATTGGATTTCTGTTGGATTTGTATGTTGGTACCTGCTGTATTCGTAGCTTTTGGTTTGATGTAAAACCTCTATTTTGAGTATAAGTGTATTTTTAAGTTATGATTTTCCAAGCCAGGCCAAAGCGAAAAATTTTAGCCACTTTTAATGCTTCCGTAGTTGCGATTTGCGTGTTTAATCTCTGCTTTGTGCACTGGGCCTGACAGATGTGCTGAAGATGAGAAAATCGTAGATGGACCCTTCGAGACAAAATAAAATAATATGTGGACTTAGGGATTTTCTAGGCGTTACTGATCCCCATGTCAGGAGACTCCAACCCGAATGTTAGTAGTCGTGTCCTAGCTGGGATGGCTCAGCTGCTGGAACGCTTTGTAGAAAAGTCTAGCCAAGGGAGTGGCCAATCAACCAATAGGACGCCTAGACATAAAGACCCTCAAGAGTGGTTTAGACGCCAACGGCCCTAGGATTTCACTGGTACAACTGATCCATTAGTGGTTGAACGTTGGATCAAGTCCCTGGAATTCATCTTTGACTGTTGATCAAGATAAGCCCAGATGTGCCATTTTCATGATTCGTGGGGACGCCATGATATGGTGGGAGGGAGAAAAAATGGCTGTGGACTTGGACACCCTCTTGTGGGAGGAGTTCAAGAGGGTATTCTATGACCAGTACTTCACTGTCGATGCGTGAATTGAGCTGAAAAGAGTGTTTCTAACTCTGAAGCAAGTGAGTATGTATGTTCGAGATTACATCCGCAAGTTCAAAAGGGGTTATTATTTTGTTCCCTTTATCGGTTGGAAGGCTGAGGAAAAACTTTGTCACTTCATTGATGGCCTGAGACCGACGCTCAAGCATGACGTTAGGCTATCAGAGCCTATAGACTACAGGGCAGCAGTTTATAAGGCTCTTCAAGCCCAACAGGACTGGAAGGAAATTGAAGAGGAGCGCCAGCAGAAACGCCAGGCCTTCCAGCTTAGAGACTAGCGGTCATCTATGTGTAAAAATACCAAGCCACAGAGGCCCCAGGGGCAAAGACAACAGCAGCCCCAACCTCTCAACGTAGTTCCCAGGATTGACAACAGGCCAGTCTGTCCAAACTGCAACAAAAATCATGCTGGTCAGTGTAGATTTGGTCAAAATGTATGCTACAGGTGCGATGCCTCATGCCATTTGGCCAAGAATGTCCCGAGTCAAAGCATCCCATAACTGGCCGAGCTTATGTGATGACGGAAGAGCAGGCAAACCCAGAGTCTACTGTGGTCACAGGTAAGATTATCATCTCTGGAAACTCTTCTATTGCCTTGTTAGATTTAGGAGTTACCCACTCATTTATATCAGAATCTTTTACTAAGAAATTTCATGAGCAACCTGAACAACTATCAAAAGGATATTGTGTAACCGTACCCTCTGAAGAAGAGCTTTTAACCCAGAGAATATATCGTGACATGTGATAGGATCAATTAGGATCGAAAGTAGGCCTAGGAGTTCAGAAGGGGGGTTGAATGAACTCCTTGGATTTTAATTTTTCGAAACCTTTTTCAAACAATTTTATGAGCACCTCGCTTAACTCACATCCGAGTTACCAGATCTGAGGATCCCAGTTCAAATCTGTCTTCTTGACTAACAAATATAGTGCTTAAGGAAGTCAATTAAACAACGAACAATATGAATGTAAATAAATGTGATGCAATAAGTAAAAGTGCAAGGGTCAGAAATTTGTTTCTGGAAGTTCGGATATCAAATCCTACGTCTCCCATTCTTCCTTTGCAGGAAGGTTCCACTAGAAGACTTTGATGTACACAGCCTCTGAATACACCCGATCACCGAGCCTTGTTCCAAGTGAACTCCTAGCAACTCCAACTACACTCAGATAATACTGCGGTAATACAATCGAAGTTTGTGAGCGTGAGAGTATGCGAGATGAATCGATCAGCAACCTCTTCATTTGAAATCTTCAGCTATTTATACTCTTCAGCTTCAACGGTCAATGGATTCAAATCCCTTTGCATATCTTCATCGTATCTCCACTAGTGCTATGTAGAAGGTAATTGGCGCTTGTCATGGCTTGATTTACTTATATGCCAAAGTGGGTAACCAACGTATCAATCATTCTGCATATTGTGCGAATTAACCCAGATTAGCTCTGATTTTGTTTCCTTAATTAAATTGTGACCGTTGATGTCTATCGATTAGTCAACTGATATTTTCTGAAGACATCTGAAGCTCACATCTTTTGACGCACTGAAGTCTGAAAATTGTTCCCTTAGTGAATAGCCACAGGATATATCTCTGTTCGCATATCGCCGTCACATCTGAAAACTATACTGCTCTTCTAGTAATACTGAAATGCTTATCAAATTTGAATTCTTTAAGACCCTGTGGAGTCTGTTCACATCTGAATAAACATACCTGGATCTGTTACCGAAGTCTCTGAGTCAAATCTGAATGCCCTCAAATAGAAAATATTTTTAAGATGTTCGTTCCTGTTTCTTCCTGAGTTTTCTGGGATGTCCTTCAAAGCAGCTTACAAGCAGCTTACGTGCTTTTCTTTCAGTAGCTTACAAGCAGCTTACGTTCTTTTCTTTGAGTAGCTTACAAGCCGCTTAGGTATTATCGCCTTAGTAGCTTACAAGTAGCTTACTCATTCTTGTTTCTGGAATTTTCGTTAGATATTTTATATTTCTTAAGACTAAGGAAACCTTCTAAACTGTGATATTTTGAGCTAAGTTTGTGATCTGTTTTTCCCTGAGCTGTTTGTTATCCGTGATCTGTTTCTTTTCCCAGAGCTGATTTTAAGTTGCGATCTGTTTCCTTTCTTCGAGTTGTTTTATGTTGTGATCTGATTTCATAGTCTGAGCTGAGTCGACTTTCCTAATTTGAGTTGATCAAACAGCCCAGATCTGATTATCTATTCTAAGTTGGTACGCTTGCGTACTGTTCATACTCCGAGCTAATTCCAGTTTCTTCTCCAATTAAACCCGATGAAATCCCCGCAGCTTTCAAATATCAAGAAAGTTTTAAAATATCAAATCATATAAGAAAACGATCTGTTGTTTTCAGAAAAGAAAGATTTACAGAAAGAAAAGAAAGATTACAGGATGTTTAAAAGAAGCTTATTTCAAAAGCTTTGTGACGAAATTCATATGGTCAACAGAAGGTGTGTGGTAATCAATGCGACGGACCGGAGTGCCTTGCTAACAGAATTATTGATTAGGGCGTATGACCAACAGCTTAAAGGTTGGATTTCGCTCCCACTGGAACTAGTTTAAGCTTGATCAAGCGAATAAGGGACCTAAAGAAAAGCTTTCGTCACATTTGAACTTTAAAAGAGGAATACATTTGGTTGTTTTATTGTTAGAGTAGGTGCCCAACTAGCCAACTTGTGGCATGTGGGTTCTTGTTGACTCTATGTATAAAGATATTTATTTATGAAATTCTTATTCTTTTATGGCATTCTTTATCTTCATTATTATGATTAAAATTGTTGGGATAAGACCTTGAATGCACTATAGTGTATGTAAGATGTGATAGTGGTTTTGATGGCTATCATGAAATACATCTAATAGTCACTATGTATTCTAACTAGTTTCTAATCGATTGGGCAGTCCAAAAGAGGATAAGGACCACCCGAGCTTGAGACTATCATCTGCGATGCAAAGTACCACGTTTCATTGGTAAGGAACATAGTGATGTTCTGAGCGTGCAGATGGATAGTGACCTGGTTATCTGTTGAACTACCATCGCTCGGATTTTTCAAGTGGTTATCATTTGTCGAGTGGATTAAGTCTGAGGTCTTGGTTGTACAGATTAGTCCTCATTACTCAAAACGTCATTGAGACTCTACATGATAGGTGCCTCGCTTTGACCTGTTTACCGACTCAGTTGGAGTCATCAGGTGGTGGGATTGGGTGAGGTCCCGATGCATGTAGGAGTCGATGCTTCGTTGTCGAGAATTCACCGCATGCCCTTGTGCGTGGATATCCTATGCTATCTGAGGAGATAATAGTGTGACAAATATTTGGCTAGAGTATTAGATGTGTTTTAGGTAAATGGGTTTACCTAGTAACACATGCGATGTCACTATTTGATCTCCAAGATGTATGCATGGCTATCGGATCTCTAGAGGCTCTCGATTTACCAATGGTCGTTGATATGATCGGGATATTTGAGTTGAAATGACCGTACTGTATGCTAACCATGATTGACTGGTTCTTGCAGGCACTATCAGTGATACCTAGGAGATCATGGGGCGATGTTGCTTGATGCTTTACCATGATCCGATGGGTAAGTTCGAAAATGTGTTTTCGGAGTCACAAATGTTGTGAGCCCACGGCTAGTTGTATCCCTAAACCATTGAGGGTCACACAATTTGTTGAGTATAGTCGGAGGAAGGATGGAAGTGTGACTTCCTAAAATTAACTGGGGGTGAAAATGTGATTTCCTTAAATTGGCTTGGACTAGTATGACTATCCTTAAAGCTGACAGGGGCCTAACAGCTATTTTATATTAAGTGGTCTGAAAATTATTTTCACATCATAATATTCAGTTTTGTAACTGTGAAGATCGGTCCGATCTGATCCTCGATCGCTATTATGATAAAGCAACAACGATGGACATGAAAATGTTCACTGGGCCTAGGCCCGATCGTGGCCCATTAACCTGGTTTAAGCCCATGTAAAATCTATAGATAGGGGCCCTGGGGCATTCATTTTACTCTCACCAAAAGTTGGGTTTAAAACTCTCCAATTGAGTTATCTCCCCTCTAGTTATATTTTTCCTCTTCTCTTCCTCCCTTCCCTTAGCCGCCGTCGCTCTGCCGCCATCTGCCGATGCCGCCGTCGTCAGAAGTTGTTCCGACTGTCTCGGCGAGGAGATTCCTTTCGTAAAACTTTCGTTGGTTTTCTAGTGAAAATCAACGAAGAAATTGAGATTCCGGTCGTGGATCGGATTAGAAGGCCGGAGCCGTTCAACCGTTTAAGTGCCAATTCCCTCGTGGAACTCGTCGGTGCCAGGCTCCTTGACGCCAGCAAGGTAACCTTCTAAATATCTTATGAATGTTTAGATTATAATTTAGTGTATTGACCATTCCCGGTGAAACGACCCGACTTTCTACAATATTTTGCTTTAAATAGAAGGCATGAATTTTTTATTTTTATTTCGGTCACTATTCACGTGAACAGTACTATTTGCATGAATAGTTGCCTCGATAATTTTTCAAAAAATCTTCGCAAAATTGAAGTTGATGCAACAAAAAAAAAATCAAATAATGTCATACCACAAGTAAAGAATATATCCCAACAAAATTTTCAAACGAATTAAATATCAAATTTCAAACTTTGACGACACAAGAATTTATTTAAAAAATATATCATAAAGGAAATCGTATCTTCAAAATTTACGTAACATCTCATAAAAAAATATTTTGCGGAAGTTTAGAAGGTCTCGGGAGTGCGTCATCGGTATTCGATGCCCCTCAAGCGTCGTCGCCCCGGATCTCAACATTGCTACACCTGCAATAATCAGATCTAGTGAGCCTAATGGCTCAACAAGCTCAAAAATGAATAACAAATAATAAATATACACCCACATGCATCGAAAATAGTGATACTAAAATACTTTTTAAACTTCAACATCAGACTTTAAAAAGAACTTTAAACTTTAAACTCTAACTTCATACCTTGTCGTCAAAATGCTTTAAATCAACTTTAACCTCAAATCCTCAAAATAACATCATGGCATGTAAATAACATAAATCCTCAAAATAACATTTTGGGTGAAGTTCGCTCATTGATGTGAACCGTCTGTCGCTTGATCAAGCTATAAACCATAATACTAGGCTGGAATAGCTCTACGGACCTCTTGTGCCATAGTCACTGTCCCCCTCTAATATGGCTCTACGGGCCTCATGCGCCATTATCACCATATTCCTCTACGTCTTGGTCATAATCAACTCGCATTCCTCAAAAATAATTTTCCTCATTTTCTTTTAAAACATCAACATCACGTCTCATGCCATTAATATCATAAAAATTCATCATTTTCATTTTCATAAGCTTTCTTCCCGTAAACATGTTCGTGATGCGTTAGAAAATATCGAAAATTTGAGCCAAGATCAATTGGAACCATTCTAGACTTCTCGACGGGCTACTCGGACACCAGACGGTATAAACGAGTCGCCGGAAAATTCCAAAACTCATCACAATCAAGCCAATCCTATAAAACATAATTTTACACATATTAAACATGTTTACAAGCCATAAACATACTGCTTGGGTGCTTTCGGGGTGTTGTTTTCTATTGACTCCAAGCGCATCCCTTTCGACCCTTGCTTATTAACCCTCATACAACAGCCGATAACCACATATATAGACCTTCCTAGCATGACTTAGGGACTCTAAAACACCTCCATAACCTACTGGACCAGACCACAAGACGCCACACAACTCAAACGCACCAACCATCACTGACCTCTCACGGCCCTCCTCATGTGTGTACCAGCTTCGACTTAATGACTCCTCACGCTTCCTAGCTTCAACCTAGACCAAATCCAACACCTCTATGACTCCCCTAACATCCATACAGAGCTCCCTTAAGCCCCTGGACTCAGCCCTAGCCATCCCAGGAACACTGGACATCAGCCCATCACGGAAAGAGCGAAGCGTCCAGCAGGGTGCAAGGTACTGTCCTATCAATTCCGACCACAAACCTCATGTTCTAGACCTTTAGGACTCGAGCTAAACTCCCCGTAAAGGTCTTCTAATGGCAGCAGCAGCCCTTGGACGACCTTTGGCAGCAAAACATCAGAAACAATGCAGCACACCGAGTAAGAAACATCATGCAGGATTTGTTTTTGAAACACGCTGTGAGACCTGGATTCAATGGAAGATTAATGTTAGATTAATCGGTTTTAATAATTTTGGAAGTTTCGTAATTTTGGTATTTGTGAGTTAGCAGCTGGTTGGTAGTGAAAACCAGTCGCAGAGTGTAATTGTATTGCGGGAGATCGAAACGCCGTCGTTTTGTGTTGAGTAACCAGTCGTTGGCAAAGTCTGCCAGCAGATAGTATCTTAGGCGTGCGTTGGGTAGGAGCTGCCAGCAGCAAAGCTTACGTGGATTTCAGCAGAGAGCGCTAAGGAATTTCAAAACGACGACGTTTTGTGAGGTATCTGCTGGGCGTTATCTGTTAGCAGCAAGCTCCTGTAGCGAGTGCAAAACGCTGTAGTTTGGATTAGAGAAGGCGACGTCATTTTTGTTAGTGCTAGAAGACCAGTCGTTGCATTTGTGTAGTTCAGCAGATTTGCTGACATGTGCGAAGCTACTTCATTTTATTTAGTTGAAACGCTGCGTTTTGATGTCGTGTCTGGTACCAGCTGCAAGGATATGTTGCGTTGTGAGAGAAATCCAGTCGCTGGTTTTTGGCGATCAGCTGTTGACAGATAGGATGACGTAAGCTGTGCGACGTCGTTTAATTAAGTTGCCACGACGCCGTTTTGCTAGCGTTGTTGGAGAGATTCAGCAGCAGGTTTGTTTTGCATCTGCTGGTTGTATTTTCAGCGAGTGTCGCTGGTTTGTTGGTGGGATCTGTTATCAGCAGTTGAGAAGTGTATATATATTGGAAGACTTGGTCTTCGATTGGTTTATTAGATTCCCATACTTAGCGAAATATTCTCCCAATTGTTGCTCTTCGTTTCGAACCCTAGGTTACTGTTCACCGTGAGTTTCTCTGGCGAATTCCCGTCGTTTCCGGGCACCGTTTGGTACGTTCGATGTAGCGTTGGACTCCTCTCGAGAAGCTCTTCCATTCCATACCACTTTTGGAGGCTGTGGTTGGCTAGTTGAGGAACGCAAAGTTGCTGCCGATCGTGCGTTTTGTAGTGCAGGTAGAACTTCGTTCCTTTGTGATGAGATCTTGTTCCTAGCCTTGGTTTAAGTTTCCAGTAAGTTGTTTTGGTAGTAATTGCGTTGGTTGAGCGTGGCTCCCAGCCGTGAGCTTCTGTTAGCATCCCTGAGAATTATGCTTCGTTGTTTAGCAGGTTTTTAACCAGATTTCTCGGGATCCCTTCATGGTAATTGTTGAGAATAATTGAGGTACGGATTTGAGCTTATAAACCAGCGTGTTTTTGGCGAAGATTAATGTTAGATTAATCGGTTTTAATAATTTTGGAAGTTTCGTAATTTTGGTATTTGTGAGTTAGCAGCTGGTTGGTAGTGAAAACCAGTCGCAGAGTGTAATTGTATTGCGGGAGATCGAAACGCCGTCGTTTTGTGTTGAGTAACCAGTCGTTGGCAAAGTCTGCCAGCAGATAGTATCTTAGGCGTGCGTTGGGTAGGAGCTGCCAGCAGCAAAGCTTACGTGGATTTCAGCAGAGAGTGCTAAGGAATTTCAAAACGACGACGTTTTGTGAGGTATCTGCTGGGTGTTATCTGTTAGCAGCAAGCTCCTGTAGCGAGTGCAAAACGCTGTAGTTTGGATTAGAGAAGGCGACGTCGTTTTGGTTAGTGCTAGGGGACCAGTCGTTGCATTTGTGTAGTTCAGCAGATTTGCTGACATGTGCGAAGCTACTTCGTTTTATTTAGTTGAAACGCTGCGTTTTGATGTCGTGTCTGGTACCAGCTGCAAGGATATGTTGCGTTGTGAGAGAAATCCAGTCGCTGATTTTGGGCGACCAGCTGTTGACAGATAGGATGACGTAAGTTGTGCGACGTCGTTTAGTTAAGTTTCCACGACGCCGTTTTGCTAGCGTTGTTGGAGAGATTCAGCAGCAGGTTTGTTTTGCATCTGCTGGTTGTATTTTCAGCGAGTGTCGACTGGTTTGTTGGTGGGATCTGTTATCAGCAGTTGAGAAGTGTATATATATTGGAAGACTTGGTCTTCGATTGGTTTATTAGATTCCCATACTTAGCGAAATATTCTCCCGATTGTTGCTCTTCGCTTCGAACCATAGGTTACTGTTCACCGTGAGTTTCTCCGGCGAATTCCCGTCGTTTTCGGCCACCGTTTGGTACGTTCGATGTAGCGTTGGAATCCTCTCGAGAAGCTCTTCCATTCCATACCACTTTTGGAGGCTGTGGCTGGCTAGTTGAGGAACGCAAAGTTGCTGCCGATCGTGCGTTTTGTAGTGCAGGTAGAACTTCGTTCCTTTGTGATGAGATCTTGTTCCTAGCCTTGGTTTAAGTTTCCAGTAAGTTGTTTTGGTAGTAATTGCGTTGGTTGAGCGTGGCTCCCAGCCGTGAGCTTCTGTTAGCATCCCTGAGAATTATGCTTCATTATTTAGCAGGTTTTTAACCAGATTTCTCGGGATCCCTTTGTGGTATTTGTTGTGCAGTATTGAGGTACGGATCTGAGCTTGAGGTAGCTGGGAATTGGCGTGAGATTTAATGTTGGATGGCTGCTTGTGCATTGCCGTGGATGTTGCTGTGTGCGTATGTGATTTCTGTTGATTTTAGCTGCTGTGTTTATGCATACATGCATTTCTCATATTGCATTCAGATTTCTGTTGCAGCCATTGCTTTGTATTCCGTTGTATTGCTATTGTTTCTTACCAGGATGCGATGGCGAGCGGCAATACCGCACTCTCATCTCCCTGCTAGGATCTATTAGCCATCATGCGTCGAGTGGTTAATTACCATAGTTCATGGGCGAGGCAACTGCAGGTTGAGTTGTTTGATGCATCTGGTATTTGGGTGTTGTGTCTAGGCGAGTGGCTCATTACCACACTTTGAACACACCCCGTGGCCACTGATTCGTTGCAGATCTTTTGGAGCTATGTTTGAGTTCCTTGGCTCCCTTGTTGGTTGTATCCTTCAGCTGTTATCCAGTGTCTCATGCATAGCATCTGCATTTTATCTTATGCATTTCCTTTAGCTGTTTCAGTTGCTCTCCGTACTGGGGTTTGACCCCATGTCCCTCTGGGTCTTGGTTGTTTTTCCTTGCTTGTGTTGTTTTCAGGAAACCCAGGTTTTACAGCTGGTCGTGGTTTAACCAGCTGGAGGTGCCCCAGGAGGTGGTTAGAGTATCCCAGTAGCGTATAGCATATTTATATGTATCAGTACTGTTAGCCAGGGGATGCCCTGCGCTTTGTCGTTGTATTTTGTTGATGGAGTCTGATACATGTTGTTGGTTGTTGTTATGCTATACTGTGTATTGTTGGCTGGTAGCCGCGTTTGGTTGTTTTTATAAACTTGGATATATTTTGAGTATCGTTGTATTTTAAATTATATTGTTTTAAACCGTCAGGCCAAAAGCAAAAATTTTACCCGCTTTTTAATAGCTTCCGTATGTGTTGTATGATTTTACTCTGTTGTAAGCACGAGGCCTGACATTTTTGGTATCAGAGCTTAAGCTGGGATAAGCTCAATTTCTTTGATCACACTTGAGTCTAGGCACAGTGTCATGTGTTGCATGTGCTCGATCTATGTGATTACGTGCTGCATATTTGTTTTATGTGCTATCTATGCTGTATCTGTTCTGTTTTGCTTGATCCTGTTGAGTGTTTTCGTAGATGCCGCCTAGAAGTCGTGGTAGAGGTAGGGGGCAGTTTGAGGAATCAGCAGGACAGAATGAGGATAGGCGTAGTGCTCGCAGTCATACTCGTGTTAGCGACGAGGAGGAAGTTGAGGTTGCGGCACCTCTTGTGGAGAGGATGGATGTCGTGATAGCACGGTTTCAGCGGATGAACCCTTCGGTCTTTAATGGTGACGAGTCCAGTGAGGATGCAGACTCGTGGCTCCGGAATATTATTGGTCTTTTCGATCGGGTTCAGTATGATGATTATCTTCGACTGAGTTTAGTGTCCCTCTTGCTTAGGAAGGCGGCAGAGTGCTGGTGGCAAGGCGCTTCGAGTACCTTGTTGGAGATCGGCTTGGGATCTCTTGGGGCAGTTTTTGCGAGACTTTCCGGCAGGAGTATGTACCCGAGTCTTATGTGAACGCCCGGGAGCGGGAGTTCGATCATATGGAGCAGGGCTCCATGACGGTGAGGGAGTATGCGCGTACGTTCGTTTCTTTGTTGGCATACGTTCCCCATGTTTCTGGCCGAGAGAGGGCCAAGCGGACTAGATTTCTTGAGGGCTTGAATGAAGATCTATATCAGATGGTGCTGACCAGCAAACCCAAGACGTATGCTGAGGCAGTGGATAGTGCCATCGACAATGAGGAGGGTTTGCGTAGCCATCGTGCTCGTAGGCAGCAGGTGGCTCAGGGTGGTCGTCCCACTGGTCAGGGAGCACAATTTTCTGAGTCCTCCCAGTCAGCCCATCAGCCCCAGCAGCAGCAGCCGCAGGTGGCACAGCAGTCTGGACGTCAGAGGTTCCGACCCCGCGGTCAGCAGTTCAAGAAGAAGTTGGGTTCTGGATCTTCTGGTTCAGGAAGCTCGAGTAGCAGTGGTTCTCGGGCTGAGTTTTGTGGTTTATGCGGTGGAAAGAATCCTTCTACCCAGTGTGTTGGTGTGCAGGGCTCCTGCAACATTTGTGGTCAGTACGGGCATTTTGCTAGAGTGTGTCCGTCAGCTGGATCACAGCAGACCGCGGCCCAGCCTCAGGATCGTGGAGGTCAGTCTAGGGGTCGTTCCCCTCAGTTTCAGCAGCCCCGGTTTGGTGATACTCAGTTCAGGCCGTTTCAACAGCCTGGTCCGTCGCGGTTCGGACAGTCGTCTCAGCAGTTCTATTCTGGACCTCAGCATGCTCAGGTCAACGCCATCACTAGGGAGCAGGCTGAGGAGACGCCGAGTCGGGTGATCGTAGGTACTTGTCTTGTTTTTGATTTTCCTACGCGTGTGTTGTTTGACACCGGTGCATCGCATTCGTTTATTTCTGATTCGTTTGTTGTTGAGCCTGGTCTGTGTACCATTTCGTTGCGTGATGCTGTTTCCGTGTCTACCCCTGGCGGTGTGAGTATGTTCTCCCAGGAGGTTTTGTTAGATGGTGTGTTGCGGTTTGGTGAGCATGTCCTGTTAGCTAACTTGATCCGTTAGATGCTTTGGGATTTTGATTTCATAGTTGGGATGGATGTGTTGTCCAACTATAGGGCCTCCGTAGACTGCTTCCATGGGATTGTACGCTTTAGGCCTTTTTTTGGTGAGAAGTGGGACTTCTACGGCCATGATTCTAGATCGAAGATCCCGTTGGTCTCAGTGATGGAGATGTTTAACTTGTTGTATTTGGGGAATGTTGGCTTTATGATCTACGCTTTGGATGCGTCTTCTTCTTCTCGTGTTCAGCTCAGTGACGTTCCCGTGGTGCTACATTTCCCGGATGTGTTCCCGGAAGAGATTCCTGGTTTCCCTCCGAGGCGGGAGATTGACTTCAGCATAGAGTTTGTGCCTGGCACAGCTCCAATTTCACGTGCCCCGTATCGTCTGGCGCCTGTGGAGTTGAGAGAACTCTAGGTGCAGTTAGATGATTTGCTGGAGAAAGGTTTTATTCCTCCTATTATGTCATCGTGGGTTTCGTACCAGGTATGGGCATTTCGAGTTTCTGGTGATGCCGTTTGGTTTGACCAACGCGCTTGCAGTCTTTATGGATCTGATGAACCGGTTTTTTAGAGAGTTCATTGATCAGTTTGTGATTGTTTTCATTGACTAAATCTTGGTGTACTCAAATACTCCTTTAGAGCATAAGGAGCATTTGCTGATTGTCCTTCAGACATTGCGAGACCAGCAGCTGTATGCTAAATTCTCCAAGTGCGAATTTTGGCTGGATCACGTCGTATTCTTGGGACATGTGATTTCAACCGAGGGGATTTCGGTGGATCCCAGTAGGGTTGATGTTGTTCTGAACTGGGAACGTCCCAGGAATGTTTCCGAGATTCGCAGTTTCTTGGGTCTGGCTGGCTATTACCACCGTTTTATCGAAGGATTTTCTAACATAGCAAAGCCGATGACTCAACTGACGCAGAAGGACAAGAGGTTTGTATGGACTGAGCTGTGCGAGAATGCTTTTCAACTGCTTAAGGAAAAGCTGACTACTGCACCTGTGTTAGCTCTGCCGTCCGGTTCAGGTGGTTTCGTTGTTTGTTCTGACGCTTCGCTCAATTGATTGGGTTGTGTTTTGATGAAAAATGGTCGAGTCATTGCGTATGCCTCGCGGCAGTTGAAACTGCATGAGACTCGTTATCCAGTCCATGATTTGGAGCTAGCGGCCGTTGTTTTTGCGTTGAAGATCTGGCGTCACTACCTATATGGCGAGCAATTTGTGGTGTACTCGGACCGCAAGAGTTTGCAGTATTTCGATTTTATTGTTGGGATGGACGTATTGTCCAAGTATAGGGCCTCCGTGGACTGTTTCCATGGGATTGTGCGTTTTAGGCCTTTGTCCGGCGAGAAGTGGGACTTCTATGGCCAGGATTCTCGATCGAAGATCCCGTTAGTCTCAGCGATGGAGATGTTCAGCTTGTTGTCCTTAGGGAATGCTGGTTTATTGATCTATTCTTTGGATGCGTCTTCTTCTTCCCATGTGCAGCTTAGTGACGTTCCTGTGGTGCGGCATTTTCCCGATGTGTTTCCGGAGGAGATTCCTAGTTTTCCTCCAAGACGGGAGATTGACTTCAGCATCGAGTTGGTGCCTGGCACAACTCCGATTTCTCGTTCCCCGTATCGTCTGGCGCCTGCGGAGTTGAGAGAGCTCAAGGTACAGTTGGAAGATTTGCTGGAGAAAGGTTTCACCCGACCTAGTATGTCATCGTGGGGAGCGCCCATCTTGTTTTTGAAGAACAAAGATGGCTCAATGCGGATGTGCATTGATTTCCACCAGTTGAGCAAAGCGACAGTCAAGAACAAGTACCCTCTACCAAGGATCGATGATCTGTTTGATCAACTGCAAGGTTCTGCGGTGTAATCGAAGATTGATCTTCGTTCAGGGTATCATAAGCTGAGAGTGAGAGAACAAGATGTCACGAAGACTGCGTTTCGTACAAGGTACGGACACTTCGAGTTTTTGGTGATGCTGTTTGGGTTGACCAACGCGCCTGCAGTCTTTATGGATATGATGAACCGAGTTTTTAGAGAGTTCATTGATCAGTTTGTGATTGTTTTCATTGACGACATCTTGGTGTACTCGAAGACTCCTTTAGATCATAAGGAGCATTTGCGGATTGTCCTTCAGACGTTGAGAGATCAACAGTTGTATTCCAAATTCTCCAAGTGCGAGTTTTGGCTGGATCGCGTCATTTTCTTAGGTCATGTGATTTCACCCGAGGGGATTTCGGTGGATCCCAGTAAGGTTGATGTTGTTCTGAACTGGGAGCGTCCCAGGAATGTGTCTGAGATTCGCAGTTTCTTGGGTTTGGATGGCTATTATCGTCGTTTCATCGAAGGATTTTCTAGTATAGCAAAGCCGATGACTCAATTGACCCAAAAGGACAAGAGGTTTATTTGGACTGAGCAGTGTGAGAATGCGTTTCAACTGCTCAAGGAGAAGCTGGCTACTGCGCCTGTGTTGGCTCTGCCGTCCGGATGGTGGTTTCGTTGTTTGTTCTGACGCTTCGCTCAATAGATTGGGCTGTATGTTGATGCAAAATGGTCGAGTCATTGCGTATGCCTCGCGGCAGTTGAAACCGCACGAGACTCGTTATCCAATCCATGATTTGGAGCTAGCGGCCGTTGTCTTTGCATTGAAGATCTGGCGTCACTACCTGTATGGCGAGCAATTTGTGGTGTACTCGGACCACAAGAGTTTGCAGTATCTATTTTCGCAGCCTGACTTGAACATGAGACAACGTCGTTGGATGGAGCTGCTAAAGGATTTTGATTGTGAGATCAAGTATCAGCCTGGGAAGTCGAACGTAGTGCCGAGATTCGCAGCTTCTTGGGTCTGGCTGGCTATTATCGTCGTTTCATTGAAGGATTTTCTAGTATAGCAAGGCCGATGACTCAACTGACACAGAAGGACAAGAGATTCGTATGGACTGAGCAGTGCGAGAATGCTTTTCAACTGCTCAAGGAAAAGCTAACTACTGCACCTGTGTTAGCTCTGCCGTCCGGTTCAGGTGGTTTCGTTGTTTGTTCTGACGCTTCGCTCAATGGGCTGGGATATGTGTTGATGCAGAATGGTCGAGTCATTGCGTATGCCTCGCGGCAGTTGAAACCGCACGAGACTCGTTATCCAGTCCATGATTTGGAGCTAGCGGCCGTTGTTTTTGCGTTGAAGATCTGGCGTCACTACCTGTATGGCGAGCAATTTGTGGTGTACTCGGACCGCAAGAGTTTGCAGTATCTGTTTTCGTAGCCTGACTTGAACATGAGACAACGTCGTTGGATGGAGCTACTAAAGGACTTTGATTGTGAGATCAAGTATCAGCCTGGGAAGTCGAACATAGTGGCCGATGCTTTGAGCAGGAAGGCTAGTGAGATGCTTACTTCGTTGTATATCTCTAAGGATCAGGAGCATCTTAACACTACGGGTCGGAGATTCTACCCGGCTGAGGATTGTGTGGTGGTTTCTTCTTTCCAAGTGGAGCCACAGGTTGTTTCGAGCATTCGAGCAGCTCAAAGGACTGATCCTTCCATCCACGAATTGAGGTTTAAGGTCAGGGCTGACGAACTTGAGGATTATTCTGTCTCGTCCGATGGGTGTTTGAGGTTTCGTGGCAGGTTGGTTGTGCCAAACCTCATTGATTTGAAGGAGGAGATCCTCCGGGAAGCGCACTGTAGCAGACATAGTGTTCATCCTGGTGCATGGAAAATGTACCATGCGTTGAAGCCGCACTTCTTGTGGGCTGGCCTGAAGAGTGACATTGTTGGTTTTGTCGCTTGTTGTTTGAACTGTCAGATGGTTAAGGCCAAAAGGATGAGACCGGGTGGTCTGTTGCAGAGTTTGGAAGTGCCCCAATGGAATTGGGAGCACATAGCTATGGATTTCGTGACACATCTGCCTCGTACCAGCAGAGGATGCGATGCTATTTGGGTGGTTATCGACCGTTTGTCGAAGTCTGCACATTTTATTCCCTATGTAATGACCATTTCTCTAAAGAAAATGGCGAAGCTGTACGTTGATTTTGTTGTTAGACTGCACGGTGTGCCCGTTTCGATCGTATCCGACCGAGATCCGAGGTTTACTTCCAGGTTTTGGAAGAGTTTGCAAATAGCTTTGGTACCAGATTGGCTATGAGCACAGCGTATCATCCCCAGACTGATGGCCAATCTGAGAGAACTATCCAGACGTTGGAGGATATGTTACGAGCTGTTGTGTTGGATTTCGGAGGTAGCTGGCAAGACGCGTTGTCTTTAGTAGAGTTTTCCTATAATAACAGCTATCAGGTGACGATGGCATGGCGCCGTTTGAGGCTTTGTACGGCAGGAAGTGCAGATCGCCAGTTTGTTGGGAAGAAGTGGGGGAGAAGCAGCTATCTGCCCCCGACTTTGTGTAGAAAATTAAGGATCATGTGGATCTAATTCGACAGCGGATGAAAGCTGCCCAGGATCGCCAATCCAGTTATGCAAATAAGAGGCGTCGACCTCTCGAGTTTCAGGTTGGTGATCAAGTTTCTCTCAAAGTTTCTCCGTTTCGTAGTGTCATGCGCTTTGGACGCAAGGGAAAGTTAGCCCCTCGTTACGTCGGACCGTATGAGATTATTGAGAGGATTGGCCCTTTATCGTATCGGCTGTTGTTGCCTCCGGAATTGTCTTCTCTACATGATGTCTTCCATTTTTCCATGTTGAGGAAGTACGAGCCAGATTCGTCTCATGTGCTTAGAACCGACGAAGTTGAGCTAGATCAGTCGTTGAGCTATCAGGAATACCCCTTGCAGATCCTTGGCCGAAAAGAGAAACAGCTGAGAAATAAAACCATTCCGTTGGTGATGGTGCAATGGAGAAAACATGGCAGGGAAGAGGCAACTTGGGAGCTGGAGGAAAAGATGCAGCGCGAGTGGCCACATCTGTTTGAGTAGCTGTTGAGCTAAATTTCCAGCAATTGTAGCTTTTGGTTGTAATTCTTCCCTAGTTGTTGTTAATTGTTTGCTCAGTTATCTTGAACTCTTGGCCTTGTATTAGGCACATTTCTGTTTTGGTTTCTATTGCTGTATTGTGCTTTCAGTATTGTTGTTTTTTGATTTCGAGGATGAAATCCTTTTTAGTGGGGGAGAAATGTGAGACCTGGATTCAATGGAAGATTAATGTTAGATTAATCGGTTTTAAGAATTTTGGAAGTTTTCGTAATTTTGGTATTTGTGAGTTAGCAGCTGGTTGGTAGTGAAAACCAGTCGCAGAGTGTAATTGTATTACGGGAGATCAAAACGCCGTCGTTTTGCATTGAGTAACCAGTCGTTGGCAAAGTCTGCCAGCAGATAGTATCTTAGGCGTGCGTTGGATAGGATCTGCCAGCAGCAACGCTTACGTGGATTTCAGTAGAGAGCGCTAAGGAATTTCAAAACGAAGACGTTTTGTGAGGTATCTGCTGGGTGTTATTTGTTAGCAGCAAGCTCCTGTAGCAAGTGCAAAACGCTGTCGTTTGGATTAGAGAAGGCGACATCGTTTTGGTTAGTGCTAGGGGACCAGTCGTTGCATTTGTGTAGTTCAGCAGATTTGCTGACATGTGCGAAGCTACGTCGTTTTATTTAGTTGAAACGCTGCGTTTTAATGTCGCTTCTGGTACCAACTGCAAGGATATGTTGCGTTGTGAGAGAAATCCAGTCACTGGTTTTGGGCGACCAGCTGTTGATAGATAGGATGACGTAAGCTGTGCGACATCGTTTAGTTAAGTTGCCACGACGCCGTTTTGCTAGAGTTGTTGGAGAGATTCAGCAGCTGGTTTGTTTTGCATCTTCTGGTTGTATTTTCAGCGAGTGTCGACTGGTTTGTTGGTGGGATCTGTTATCAGCAGTTGAGAAGTGTATATATATTGGAAGACTTGGTCTTCGATTGGTTTATTAGATTCCCATACTTAGTGAAATATTCTCCCGATTGTTGCTCTTCGCTTAGAACCCTAGGTTACTGTTCACCATGAGTTTCTCAGGCGAATTCGTTTTCGGCCACCGTTTGGTACGTTCAAGGTAGCGTTGGACTCCTCTCGAGATGCTCTTCCATTCCATACCACTTTTGGAGGCTGTGGTTGGCTAGTTGAGGAACGCAAAGTTGTTGCCGATCGTGCGTTTTGTAGTGCAGGTAGAACTTCGTTCCTTTGTGATGAGATCTTGTTCCTAGCCTTGGTTTAAGTTTACAGTAAGTTGTTTTGGTAGTAATTGCGTTGGTTGAGCGTGGCTCCCAGCCGTGAGCTTCTGTTAGCATCCCTGAGAATTATGCTTCGTTGTTTAGAAGGTTTTTAACCAGATTTCTCGGGATCCCTTTGTGGTAATTGTTGCACAGTATTGAGGTATGGATCTGAGCTTGAGGTAGCTGGGAATTGGAGTGAGATTTAATGTTGGATGGCTGCTTGTGCATTGCCGTGGATGTTGCTGTGTGCATATGTGATTGCTGTTGATTTTAGCTGCTGTTTTTATGCATACATGCATTTCTCATATTGCATTCAGATTTCTGTTGCAGCCATTGCTTTGTATTCCGTTGTATTGCTATTGTTTCATACCAGGATGCGAGGGCGAGCGGCAATACCGCACTCTCATCTCCCTGCTGGGATTTGTTAGCCACCATGCGCCGAGTGGTTAATTACCACTGTTCATGGGCGAGGCAACGGCAGGTTGAGTTGTTTGATGCATCTGGTATTTGGGTGTTGCCAGATTTCTCGGATCCCTTTGTGGTAATTGTTGCACAGTATTGAGGTACGGATCTGAGCTTGAGGTAGCTGGGAATTGGAGTGAGATTTAATGTTGGATGGCTGCTTGTGCATTGCCGTGGATGTTGCTGTGTGCATATGTGATTGCTGTTGATTTTAGCTGCTGTGTTTATGCATACATGCATTTCTCATATTGCATTCAGATTTTTGTTGCAGCCATTGCTTTGTATTCCGTTGTATTGCTATTGTTTCATACCAGGATGCGAGGGCGAGCGGCAATACCGCACTCTCATCTCCCTGTTGGGATTTGTTAGCCACCATGCACCGAGTGGTTAATTACCACTGTTCATGGGCGAGGCAACGGCAGGTTGAGTTGTTTGATGCATCTGGTATTTGGGTGTTGTGTCAAGGCGAGTGGCTCATTACCAGACTTTGAACACACCCCGTGGCCACTGATTCGTTGCAGATATTTTGGAGCTATGTTTGAGTTCCTTGGCTCCCTTGTTGGTTGTAGCCTTCAGCTGTTATCCGGTGTCTCATGCATAGCATCTGCATTTTATCTTATGCATTTCCTTTAGCTATTTCAGTTGCTCTCCGTACTGGGGTTTTCCATGTCCCTCTGAGGCTTGGTTGTTTTTCTTTGCTTGTGTTGTTTTCAGGGAACCCAGGTTTTATAGCTGGTCGTGGTTTTAACCCAGCTGGAGGTGCCCCAAGAGGTGGTTAGAGTATCCCAGTAGCGTATTTATATGTATCAGTACTGTTAGCCAGGGGATGCCCTGCGCTTTGTCGTTGTATTTTGTTGATGGAGTCTGATACATGTTGTTGGTTGTTGTTATGCTATACTGTGTATTGTTGGCTGGTAGCCGCGTTTGGTTGTTTTTATATACTGGGATATATTTTGAGTATCGTTGTATTTTAAATTATATTGTTTTAAACCGTCAGGCCAAAAGCAAAAATTTTACCCGCTTTTTAATAGCTTTCGCATGTGTTGTATGATTTTACTCTGTTGTAAGCACGAGGCCTGACACATGCTGTCAAACTTTGATCAGATTCATACTCATGCAATAATTAAAGAAACACATCATGCTGTCAAAATCGCTTCTGTGGGAAAAACGCTCAAAAAAATCCTCTCCTTTTTTTTGTCTATCCGCTAGACAAATTTTAAAAATTTACCAATGAAGAAATAATTTTGTCTCCTGATGCAATCACAGCTATACGACGGGATCCATTAGCATTGCCCTCGGGACCAATCACAAGAGGACGCAGCAAGAAGTTCAAAGAAGCCCTTCACGGACTCGTCTTGAGCACCCAAGAAATGTTTAAAGAAGAGGGGAATCCTGCACATGAAAAGCTAGTTGGAGGATTAAGAGATTATATTGTCAATATTATTCAAGTCCAAGACTAACAAATGAAGATGAACAAAAAATGAACGAGTGCATGCATGCGCTGCATGCATAGGACATTTGGTTTCACATGCATAGGACATTTGGTTTGTTTTGGCTTTTTAAATTACTTTCCTTAAGATAAGATTTTCAAATATTGTTAGATAAGGTAGGAGATTGAGTCTTCCATGACTAGCAAATTTGTTTCCTTATAAAGAGGGATTCTAGGAGATTGAGTTTTCCATGACTATGAGATTTGTTTCCTAATATAAAGGGAT
>KQ998964.1:4776-18470 GCA_001598015.1 Dorcoceras hygrometricum
TGAGAAGCGGCGTCGTTTGAATTAGTTGAAACACTGCGTTTCGAGCTTTGCGTTTGGGAGATCAGCTGTTGGCAGCAATGCTTACGTAACTAAAATGACGTCGTTTGGATTAGTTGATGCGTCGTCGTTTTGAGTATTTTCACGCGACCAGTCGATGGATTGTTTTGGAGAGAGAGCTGTTACCAGCTTTTGGTCGTTTTGCTTGCGAGAGCTGTTGTCAGCTGGTGAAGCGTTACGACGTCGTTTTGATAAGTTAGAACGGTGTCGTTTTGGAGTGTTTTCTTGCGATTGCCTATTTGGTTGTTGCTGCTGATGTTAACGAAAGAAAGGAGGTATCTGCTGGAAGATCTCTGCTGTTCAGTCGACTGAATGTTAGTGTTCAGCAGACGTTGATTTGGGGAGATTATAAATAGAAGTGTTGTTCGACACTTAGAATTATTTTAGAACCAGATATTTCTTATCTTCTTTCCCCAAACCCTCGTCGATCTACTGTTCACCGTGATTTTCCATCGCCGATTCCCATCGCATCCAGCCTTTGTTTTTGACAATCTTAGTGGCGCTGGATTCCCTTTGCGTAGCTTTTTCGCTTGCTACCCATTTAAGACGTTGTATTAGCGCTGGTGTGGAAACGCGTAGCTGCTGGAGTTCGAAGCTTTTTAAGAAAAGCCTGTGCGTGCGTCTTCTGCTGGCGTGAGCTTTTGGGTGAGCATTTCTTGTAGATTTGAGCTCTGTTCTTGTAGCTAATGCCCGCATAGAAGTGAAGGAATTGAATTAGACTTCTGGCCGTAGGATTAGCGTGTTTATGATTAGAATGGAGCTAAGATATTAGCTATGTTGTGACAGATTTCAGCTTCCGGGAAGTTCCTGCTGCGTGATTTGAATCAGGAGAAATCTGTTAGGTAAATTGAAGAAGAGAGGTACGATTTGAGCAGCCCTTAGCAGCTTGAGCGTGAACATGTCTATTTTTCGATGTTGTGAACTGCTGTTATGTGGCTTGCGTGAATTTAGATGATGGAATTGATTGAATTATGTTTTGCTTCACGTATTATAAATTGTATGCATCTAGCATGGATATTGAATAGCATTCATGCATACATCTTGAGCCTGAGTTACAGATTTGATTTGATAACCTGATTGGGTGCCACGTTGTGACTGGCCGACTTGTTGGGTCGTGCCCGAAGAGTCCAACGCTATCGTCGGAGCGGTGACTACCGGATACGAGTGTCTACCGCTGAGCTGTGATGGGCTGACGGGCCCCGATGATCACGGACCGATGATTTCCCGGTTGATAGATCGTGGTATAGAGGCGACATGATATGATTTGCCGGTTGTTGCACCGGCCTAGCTGGCTGATTTCCTTCGACAGCCTCATGCATTCACAACATTGTTTTATAGCATGTTGCATGTTTATCTGCTTTGATAGCTCTTCGTACTGAGGCTTGACCTCGTACTTGTTTCCTGCTTTTGTCTTGTTTGGGTCTGCGTTGCCCATTTGCAGGACTTCAGGTAACCAAGCTGGGCAAAGTGGAAGTTCAGCTGGTCGATCCCCGCGTCCCTGAGTCCCAGTCTATATACGATATGTATTGAACCGGGGGATGCCACGTGTTATCATGTATTGGGGATCTGTATTTGATTTGATATTTTGTTGATACCTGTTGCGGATGAGTTTGAGTCAACTCATATTTTAATTATTGATATTTTGAATGTATGAATTGAAGTTCAGGCCCATTGTATTTCGAAAAATTTTTAAGCCCTGATTTCAAGCTTCCGTGTTTTTGCGCTTATTACGTGTTAATTGTGAGTAATTAGAGAGCTACGCGAGGAGGTGCCAGTGCGGAACTGGGCTTAAGTGTCGAGCTGGTCGGGCTTATGCACTCACGTAGAAGAGCTACGCGAGGAGGTGCCAGTGCGGAACTGGGCTTTGAGTAACATATTCCTGAGCGGGGAAATATAATAGAATCCCGAGCAGATCAATGTAAGACTCCAATGTAGGATAAAGTAATAAAGCCAGATGAGAGATCCCAGAGCTGGGTAAGGTAATAGAGTCCTGAGCAGAGCCAGCTTAAGACTTCTTCAAGCATGGCAAGATATCCGATTCCCGAGTTTGAGCAAACAAAAGTAGCATATTCCCGAGCCAATAGAGATAACGTATTCTTTGAGAAGATCGGAGTAACAGATTCCCCCCAAAGACCTCCATCCGCCTTGCCTCGTCTTCTTCAAGAACCATGGTAAATAGGCTGCTGTGAAAGTAAAGAGGCCCAAAAAGCTCATGTGGATGAAGGGATTCTGCTTGCTCCATACATATACCATCATGAATGTGAGTGAGTTGCTAAGGAAGATGATCTTCGCAAATGACTCTGAAACATACGGAATCATCCCCCAGACAAGAACGATGCCAGTCAAAACTGATGCACCAAAAAACAGCATGTAGAAGAAATCAGCAGTCCTCCCACGAAAGGAATTCTCTTCAAGAAGCTTGCAGTAACGAGCAAGAAAGAACATGTGGAATAAAAAGTCCAAGTCTCCAAATTGTCTGGTCAGTTTATTTAAAAGTAATTTAACGAGATACCGAAAATATTATACAGGCCAAGAGTGCTGATACATAGTAACCAAGTGAAGACAATTGGTGCGAAACAGAAACCAATTCGATGTGTTCCGTAGTGCTGTAGAGCGAACAGGCACATTAATATGAAGCAAGTAATGTGAACCATTGCATTTGATGATGTTCCTTAGACATAGATAACTCGAGACCAGAAACAGCTGAAAAAACAGATACTGCCGGAGTGAGTAGTCCATCTCCAATAACCATACAAGTGCCAAGCAGTACTAAGATTAGTAAAGCCGTGTGCAAGGATTTATGCCTTTCGAGTTAGATAGCTGGTAATATGCATCTGCTGCTTTTTCTGCCAATGCTCGGTATTGAACTGAGGCAACCACAGTGACAAACTCGTCCTGAAATGCAATATTGCGGAAAAACACAATGTCGTATGCAGATTTTCCCCTTCCCCAAGATTACGTTTGCCCTCATCAGATTTCACAGAAACTTTAAGACTAAGAATAAGCAATCCAGAAACTATTGTTTGGACAACATAAATTGTTACTACAGTTTTTACTATAAACAATCCAGAAAACCTTTTACTATAGTTCCTACTGAATATAAGTGGCTCGGACAGCATAAATTGGCTTGTTGCTCATTCATATCCACAATTTTTAATAGGACTAGTATGAGGTTACCATCACACAATAGGATATAACAATGCTACGCAAGATGCAAGGCCAATTAGAAACAGAAATAGTATAACTCTAAATAGAGGACGAAGCACCTTAGTTTAGCGTGTTTGTAGATGAACCACCATCTCAGGCGATGGTTCCCTTCTGCACTTCTTCCTTCCCGACGAGGATTCGGGCTGATGGGAGGCCCTGAAATTCGAGATCTCGGGTCTTTGGGATGAATGATTCCTGAAATCCAAAATGTCAGTCCACGGACAAGAAATTTGGTGAGTAGATCCCAGCTTCATTCCTTTCTGGATACTGACAGGAAACGTGAAAATGCAGCAGCGGACAATCAGCCCACCACCGGGACAGTGGGGAGGATTCCATCATCAGTCGATTAGAAAAGACCAAAAGAAGATTGTATCATGGTCTCGAATCCATTTCTTTACCCACGTAATGAAGACAGGTGATATTACATGAGCAAGAACCTGTACCTCGAGGATGGATCCTGAACAACTTAGTGACTATGCATATGATTTATCCATTTTCTATAGCGGCATCAACCATCTATACTTGTAAAACCATAAAAATAGGCAAAAGATAATGAGTCCAGAAACTCCAGTGATTATCATGACCCATTTGAATGCATCCGGGTCATCAAACAAGGGAATAGGAAAGTTCATTCCCAATATACCGGCAACAACTCCAAATATGGCGACAACGAATGTTGCAGTGGTGAGTAACAACTCAAACTGTATAAGCTGGTTTCGAACATTATCCAGCTGAATGTTGATGAAGTCTACAGTATCATCAATATACTCTTTCAGCGAAGTCAATTTGTTGATTTCCACCGAAACTGAGAAAGAAAACTTGAAATATTATTTTCTGAAAGGTCTAGAATGGATATACTGGCAGAAGAATCAAGAAGGGTACTCAGCACCACTCTTGCAAAGTTCCTTCCCAGATAGACATCGTACAAGGTTAATGATCGCAGTGACCTCCCTGATGGGTGCCAGTCCCAGAGGCAGGGGAGATGAATCAGTTTGTAGGAAGCTAGATCTCTTGATTGAGAAATGCTCAATTCCATGTGTTTGAAGACCCTTAATGTACAGTGAGTCCCATATCTCATCGACAAAATTGGGAGAAAGCTTGCAATGGATAAAATCAACTAACTTTAGAGTTTCACAATTCTGCTTCAGAAGTTCACATAATCCCTCCACATGGTCAGCATATTTGATCCACTGAAGCTCCAGTCTCTCTAACTTACTAGTTTGTAGTAAGTGACATGTTTCTGAAACACATAGGACATTTGGAAGCCTCAGAGATCTCGCATAAATGCCAAACTATTGGCAATGATCAGAGAATTTATGCTTGCACCATGGAAATAAGAATGGTCAACGGGCAGGAGATATGGTGAGTTATCAGTCACACGATCAGTTATTGTTCTAACCAAGAATTCCCACCAATAGTCAATTCCTGTGGCTTTAACTCCACGTACAATCTTTGAAAGGCCAGAGACAGAACTTCAACGGAAATGCTAAAGCCTTCGTCCTTTGGACTATGAAGAAATAAGAAATCCACCAGTAATGGCAGCAATATTATAGCCCTTGAGTGCAATCTCGATGGAGTGATTCTCAGAACATGAGACAGTAATGAACAAAGACCATATTTTCTTGTTTCTGATGGTTCTTCAATAACTTCAGCCATAGCCTCACTAATATCTGTTTTTAGCTTCTGAATTGATGTGTCTGCAACAGCTTGCATTGTGGGTTACGTTGGTAGGAAAACGAGATCACAAACCAGGACATATATGTACTGACTCCCTTGCAAAGGTAAACATATCTCATGAAAGTGTGATCAAATTTCAATTCATCAAGAGGTTATGACATCCTTCTCCTTCTCCTTCCAGGTTGGAAACATAAGCTATTTAGAAAGCACATCGAATACGATGATATTTTGCGAACATCACTGGTGAATGTGATTGTCTTTGATGTTTCCAGCGAATCCAAGATAGGCCTTACAACAGCCGGTAGGAACAGTCCAACGCCGGCGATGAGGCAAGACGCCGCAACAACAGGCTCTTGGCCAACGAAAATTCTCAGCTTTTCCATCACCGGCATTTTTGGTCGATTTTATTAACATTTTTTGCTGGTTCTGAAACATCAATCGGTATAACCTCCATGGAAAGATCGCCGAGCTCTTGGCATAGATCTCTTTTGCCAGGGCCTGGTAGCAGGGAGAAGTGTTCTCCGAAGAGCCAAAATATAAATAATTTTGATCGGTTGGCAATTTCACGTTAAATTCTAAACCTTGCACAGGTTCAGATCCCTCTAGCTTTGCTATGACCCCGATCTTTACTTCAGATCTAAAAGAAAAGGGATCTAGAGATACGATCCAATTTCTCTACCGAGCAGAATGTATCGCCCTATAATTGACAGAGAAAGGTAAAAATATATGATGAAGAAGAAGAGGAACCTGATGTGTAACTGTGAAGGGCTGTTTTTCGGCTCTATCCCTCAAAATGAAGGTATCGATTCATGGCTGGTTTCTCCCGTCCCTGGGTGGCATTGTCTTCCTTCTCGTTTTCCCCAGACTGGCGCCAATTGATGTAGCCAAATTTTGCCCAGCCGAAGAGCCACCACCACATCGGGAGAACTCGGGCACATCGGGATAGAGGTCGAACGCTATAGACGGAAGGCGCTTCTCCTCGGTACCTGATATTTATAGAGGAGCTAGGCGGTGGAAAGGAGCATATCTCGGCGGAGATCTCGGGCGAGCGAGATATTCTCCATGATCTTCGGAAAGATCTCCCACGATCCTCGGCGATCTCGTCGACCAAATAAGGAAAAGTGTATCGACCTATGATCTTCAAATAAGGAAAGTGTATCCGGACGGGATACGCCTGTATAAGGAAAGGCGTGTCCAAGATGGACTCTTCCTCGGTCGTCGGGACATGGTTCTCGGGAGGCATTCCCGAACTGGAGGCTGGTCAGGCTTGGAGCGTGTTGTTCGGTCCTCGAATCCCAAGGTGGTTATGCGGGACATCATATATATATATATATTTATTTATTTATTTATTACTTGTTTCAAAAATGAAAATAAAGTTCAATAAAATTTACATGATGACATTGAACGGGTATCGGCATAAAAACTCGGAAACCTTCACTAGAATTTATCCATGTCTTTCATCAAGTATATATCCATTTGAGCAAAGCTCATTTTGATTGAGATTGGAGCATGTTGCATCATTTGCTCATATCATCACCCAACCTTAGTGATGTTACGAAGCTAGATAAAGAAACTGTGATCCAAAATTTTCTCGTTGAAGTAAATTTATGTATGACAATAGAAACGTTCATCATAAAATGAAGAGTAGACATGCCTTTAGGTTGGTACAGCTCTTGAGTTACCATCCAACATTGGTCAGGATCAGCAGCGGAAGGCAAGGGACTATAGTGGGCTCCATGAACGTCGACTTCTCAAGTGGTCGTCAGTATTACAGATTATTGTCGCATAATGAACATTAGAACTAATGGTAAAGGAAAACAATATAAAAATTTCAGGTGAACAACTGTTTTTAAATAAAAACGTAAAGGGCGTAAATCTATATTCTGTGTTCATCAATATTTTTTTGTCATTATATCACAGAACTAATATTTTTACTGCATTCTAGGCTACAAAAATATCCTCTTGTCAAACTCAAAAATCTTTTGTAACCCTGTCGAGCAAACAAATGGGTGCAAAAGAATGATTGTTTATAAACAGACCAACGGAGATAGAACTTAGCGACATTGATGGGAATTTCTGTCCCAGCTGAAAGGGCCCTAAATATTTATCTTGCTTCGTGACAGCAAACTTCCCGACATATGTTAATATTAATTACTACAATTTTGTTTGTCTATAAATAAAAAAGGACATTGCATTTCGAACTCAGGCACATATCACTGAATTCATTTAAGTTCGCTTTCAGTGCAAAATGAGAATTCTTGATATGGCTATTTCGAGAGCCAAGAGTCTCCTTCTTGTCATCATTATTTACTTGATTTTCTTCATCTTAATCAATTCTACGTCTCAAGGTACGAGTCAATGATTTCTTACATTCGTGTGATTAGATAAATTATAATGATTTGTGCATATTATAAAATAATTTGGACTTTTTTTTAAAAAAAAGAGAATACTATAAAACCGATCCATGTATATACATAAAGTAGGAATATTTTAGTTTTCATCAAATTATTATATATATGATCAAAGAGCATAAATCAATTAATTTCGAAAATTCACAATCATTTTATTGGATAGAAAATCTTCAGTCTCAATCATATAATTATAAGTACCCCATTCGTAAATTCACAAACATTTTATTGAGTTAATTTACGCTTCGTATGGCAGGAAACGGAGTATTACATAATCGCATCCGATTGACAGAGCTCGCGGACGTAAATATGAATGGAGCGCGTGGAACAAAAGAAGATGGTGAACAGATACCAAACAAAATGGACCTAGATTTGGGAGTAATGGATTACACTCCTGTACGAAGAACAACTCCCATCCACAACTTATAAACTAGTAAAATATTTCGATGCATAAATATCAGTTAATATTGATCAAGACAAATATAACTTGGTTGGGTAGGTTCTGTATGCGCTTGTGAAAGCATGCAATATATATTATTGTATGTTGCTTAAAACTTAGCTTAAGGTGTAAGATTGAGATGCAACTGTTTTTGTTGTTAGGAAACACGATAATTTTAGATGTTGCCAAAAAGAGTTTTCTTATTAATTTTATTTTTTATGCTCGAGTGCTCTTAATAAATTCAGACATTAATCATGCAAGGATGTACAAAGTGTATGCACTTCACGTGCACAAGCAAATATCACATAAAAAACGTTGGAAAATGGGCAATGCCCAAATTAATTAATCGAGATATAACCGTCCGACGAAAGTCAAAATTGACTTAAAAACTTGAATCAGCATTTCGAGTAGATCGTTTTGGAATATTAATTTGCTCAAAATCGATTTTAGGTGAATGAGAAATTAATAAAGTCATTACAACCCAATTATTGGAAAATGTGAAGTTGTCTCACGGCGGGAAAAGAGCCTAGTCAAACCTTCCTTATATATAACTTCGTATTATGTGTAAATAATTAATACAAGTTGTAATAGACATGAGAAGGTTCCTCGTGGGAGAGTAGGTGCGAACGTGCACGTCACACTGTCGCAATGGACGCTTTGAGGCGCACTTTGCACTTCGCACATATGCATCGTCGCGATCTGAACCGTTAATCACATTAGATGGATTGTGAAAAGACTCGATCCAGGCCATTGGTGAAATGATGCAATCTAGAGCGTCTGATCTAGGATGGACGGATGCGATTTGTTCAATCAAGGGGTTGCATAATGAAAGGTCATGATCCTTCAGAATAGACACAATCTGGACCGTTGGATATAGATCCAATGGCTACGGACAAGCCTTTCCTAAGAGTTATGACTATCCAAAAGCGCTCCATGACCGTTCAAACTCTATAAATTGGACCCCCCATATGAATACACCAAGAAATCCTAGTATTTCATACTCTCTCTTCATTCTGAGCCCGAAAAGCATCTGAAAGTTCGCTGTTCTCGTAATTTGTTATGCTCCTATTATGATAAGTTCGCCGTTGTATCTTGAGAAACGATTGCCACTACCGTAAGCACCTGGACAGGCAATATCGTTTTAAATAAATAGTGTTCAACACTATTCTTGATGATCCCGAGTCTACATTCGCTTTTAAGTGCAAACAAGTTTAAAATGGTATTGACGTTGTACTGACATGGCATCCGCAAATGCAACTGTGTAATCTACTACTATGCACGGGGAGACCCCAGAAATTCAATGGCACCGAATTCAAAAGATGACAACAAAAGATGTTGTTCTACTTGACCACCTTGAACATGGTACGGTTCTTGCACGAGGATGCCCCCACTGTCGATGAAAATGAGACTGACAAGGAAAAATGGGCATCCTTCGAAGCATGGGGACATGATGACTTCCTCTGTCGTAACTATGTTCTGAATAGACCGGACAACTCGTTGTATAACTTGTACAGTCCTATGACAACAGAAAACTTGTTGTCGGAATCCTTGGATAAGAAATATAAAACTGAGGGTGCCGGACTGAAGAAATTCATAGTTGAAAAATTCCTCGCCTACAGAATGGTGGATTCCAAATCTGTGATGTCTCAAGTCCAAGAAAATGAAACTGATGTTGTATGATCTACATGCCGAGGGAATGGAGATGAACGAATCGTTCCAAGTGGCTGCGGTAATTGAGAAACTCCCACCCTTGTGGAAGGATTTCAAAAATTACTTGAAACATAAACGCAAAGAAATGGGACTTGAAGACTTGATAGTAAAGCTGCGCATTGAGGAGGATAACCGAAAGCAATCTGAATCTAGGGTAACAAACGACCTGTGGAAGAAGGATCAAATTTAGTTGAACCAAACACTAGCAAAGGAAAAAGAAAAATTAAAAGCAAGGATCAAGGGAAAGGAAAGAAGTTCAAAGGAACGTATTACAAATGTGGAAAGCCATATCACATGGCCAAAGATTGTAGATGTCCAAAACAATCCAAGAAGGAACAAAAAGGGAAAGATGTAGCAAACCATCTCAGTACATCTAACGTCGTGAAAATGGAAATGGACCTCGCTGTTATCACATTTGAAGTTAACCTGGCTGATAATCCAAGGCAGGGTTGACACTGAAGCTACATGTCACATCTGTTTCGATAAGGCCGTGTTCTCAACTTATGCCCCAGTCAGTGGAAGAAAGCTCTTCATGGGGAATTCTGTTTCATCGAAAGTGGCTAGAATTGGCAATGTTGTGTTGAAGATGACGTCTAGAAAAGAACTTGCTCTCATTGATGTCTTGCATGTTCCCGACATCTGAAAGAATTAGTTTCTGGATTGGCACTTGTTAAGGCCGGTTTTAGGCTAGTGTTTGAATCAAATAAGTTTATTCTGTCCAAAAATGGTATCTTCACAGGAAAGAGGTACTTAGAGGATAATCTGTTCAAGATGAATGTAATGTCTATACTCCGCCTATTTGATGGCAATAAAATTAAAGCTTCTACTTATATTGTTGAGCGTTCTAATTTATGGCATGGTCGACCTGGAAATGTTAATTACAATACCCTAAAACGAATTGTTAAATTAATTTTATTTCCAACCATTGATATAAACAAATCACACAAATGTGAGGTGTGTGTAGAAGCAAAAATGACCAACTACCTTTTCACTCAGTGGAAAGGAGTACTACCCCTCTAGATTTAATACCAGTGATATCTGTGACTTAAAATTTGTGCAAACTAGAGAAGAAAAGAAATATTTTGTTACTTTTGTAGATGATTGCACAAGATATTGTTATGTGTACTTATTGAGAGGCAAAGATGAAGCCTTAGAAGCATTCCAATCTTACAAAGCAGAGGTTGAGAATCAACTTGGCCAACGAATAAAAAATATTTGTAGTGATAGAGGAGGAGAGTATGGTGCACCATTTGATGATTGCTGTGTAAAATCTAACATTATTCATCAAACAATGGCACCTACTCGCCTCAATCCAATGGTGTTTCCTAACGTAAGAATCGAACACTAAAGAAAATGAATGCTCTATTAATAAATTCAGGATTACCACAGAATTTGTGGGGGGAATCCATAATATCGACCAATCACATTCTCAACAAAATTCACCACAAGAAAAATGATAAAACACCGTAGTAGTTTTGGAAAGACCGTAAACCATCGTACAAATACTTGAAAGTGTGGGGGTGCTTGGCAAAGGTTGAGATACCTAAACCACAGCAAGTTAAAATCGGACCCAAAAAGTTCGATGGTATCTTTATTGGGTATCTCAATAACAGTTGTGCATATCGATTTTTGGTGCACAAGTCAGACATTCCTAGTATTCATGAAGGTAACAATTGAATCAAGGAATGCAATATTCTTTGAAAATATATTTCCAAGGAATGAGGGAAACAACCCAAATTATAATGAAATTCAAATCAATGAAGGTTCAAACGAAAAATGAGAAGACCGAACCGAGTTGCAACAAAACAATTATTGAGACTGTTGACGGTCAAGAAAATGATGAACCCCGTCGCAGCAAAAGGGCCAGAATTGAAAAAAACTTTGGTCCTGATTTCATTTCCTATATGTTAGAAAATGAGCCAAGGACTTTGAATGAAACTCTATCAAGTCCGGACGCTCCTTTATGGAAAAAGGCTGTCAACAGTGAAATTGAATCCATCATACATAATCGTACATGGGAATTAATAGATCTCCCTCCTGGTACGAACCCTTTAGGATGTAAATGGATCCTAAAGCGCAAATACAAGGCTGATGGAGCGATTGAAATTACAAGGCAAGATTGGTAGCTAAGGGGTTCGAAGACATTGACTATTTCGATACTTATTCACCAGTGACAAGGATTACATCCATATGAATGCTCATAGCTATTGCAGCATTGCATGACCTTGAATACATCAAATGGATGTTAAAACACTATTTTTGAATGGTAATTAGAAGAATAAATTTACATGGAGCGACCCGAAGGGTTTGTTGCTCCAGGAAAAGAAAAAAAGGTGTGTCAAATAGTTAAGTCACTATATGGACTTAAACAAGCACCAAAACAATGGCATGAAAAAGTTGACAAAGTAATGATGTCAAATGGATTCAAAATAAATGAGTGTGACAAATGCATATATGTCAAAGACACATCTAAATGATATGTAATTATATGTCTATATGTTGATGACATGTTGATTATGGGGAGTAATCACGAGATAATCATGACAACAAAGAAAATGTTGACCAAGAACTTTGAAATGAAAGATATGAGTTTGGCAGATGTCATATTAGGAATTAAAATTCTTAGAACATCTAAAATAGTATTGACTCAATCTCAAGCTAAGAAAGTTCAATTCTTTCGAACTCTCAACAGAAAACACTTATGGACCTAAGTAAAAACTTAGGCAAAAAACCATGGGGAACCCATATCACAATTGGAATATTCTCGGATAATAGACAGTTTGATGTATCTCATAAACTGTACACGTTCGGATATTGCATACACGGTCAACAAGCTAAGTCTTTTTACAAATAGTCCAAAACGATACACATTGGCAAGCCTTGATGAGGGTTCTCAGATATCTCAAATACACTCTCAACTATGGATTACATTACGCAAAGTATCATGCAGTGTTAGAGGGCTACTATGATGCAATTTGGATATCGGATACTGTAACATCCCGAAATTCGGATTATGTAGAAATGAGTGCATGACTAGGGGGAAAACTTTATGTTAGTATGATTTCATGTCATGTATGTGATTATATGATGATTTTATGCTTTACGTGTGCATGTCACTTTACGGTACGGTTTAAGACCGGTAAGCGGGGACGAGTCCGGAGACGACCAAATTGAAAATATTTTAATGTTTCAGTCCTTAGAAATGTTTTAAAGCAAAATATTTTATTTTATGCACAATTTCCAATAAAATGAGATTTTATGCACGGTTACCGAGGGGGACCCGTTTTTCGCCTATACGGGCCATTTTTATGACTTTTACTACACTTTTAAATTTGAGAGGACCTATATTACGAAAATTAAAGGCTTGAAGTCTGAATTTTAAATGTTTTAAGCCTTTTTAATTAAGAGGATGGGCTAGTATATTGATGGGCTTTTATTTCATTAAATAAAACAAGGTAGAAGGGCTTTTTGTACAATTTTCATTAACCCTTCTCCCTAATTTCGAAAATTACCCTACTCCTCCTCCTCCCATCAGCCAAATTCATCCCTCCCCCCCCATCTTGGTGCCCAAATTTGCAAGTTCTTGGATTGAAACTCAAAGGTGTGGTCTTCCCAATTGTCCTCCGCTCCGGTATCACGTATTTTTGCTTCCCTATCGATCAAGGCATGTTATATTCTTCCTTTTCTCACCATATAGATCATAATATACTGTTTTTACAAATATTATGCATGGAATTTTCGTGTATGTTTCAGATCTCAATGTTCATGCCCATGATCATGCATGCTTTCATATGTTCACCTCACGATTTTGATCCTTTTTGCATGGCTTTGGTTGATGGGCTGCTTGAGTGGTCTTGGCTCGATGTTAGGTGGTTCATGGTGGTCCTAGGAGTGGCTTGTAGTGGTTCGAAGTTGAGATTTAAGGGTCGAACCGTTGGCTTGAAGATTCACACCGTGCAGTGTGTGTAATCTGCATGCATGATGCGCCTGATTCCCAGGATTCATGCGTCCAGTAGCGTCCATGGTTTGGGCCAAGGTTGGTCTTGTTAGAACCTCCTGGACCTGGGGGTGGTCCAGCCGGAAGGGCTCCGGCAATGGTGGCCGGAGAATGGAGAACGAACGAGAAGACCAGAAGGTGGTCGCGCGGCGCGTAGTATGGCTGGTGCGTCCACTTGCAGCGACCATTTCTCCCTGGT
>KQ998964.1:23502-49227 GCA_001598015.1 Dorcoceras hygrometricum
GGGACGAACCAAGCGGAAGCTGGTGGGCATGTGAGGTTCGGGGCTCAAAAGAGGGCGAGGAGTGATCGCCGGTGCCAGAGGTTGCACGGACAATGAGCGGCTTCTGGCAGGCTTCTAGAGGCGAAGGGGCACATGAATGAACCGATCCCACATCGAAATGAGAGGGATTACGAGACTGGAAAGTTATAGATGTAATGAAGGTTAGTTGAGGAAGGCTTATCAGATTTATTTGGTACTACTCATACCAACAAGGTGCATCTTCTTTTCGGGAGCTCATCACTTAGGAACTCCAAAGTTAAGCGTGCTTGACTTGGGACAATTTTGGGATGGGTGACCCTATGGAAAGTTTCTCAGGGTGCGTGCGAGTGAGGACAAAAACACGCTGAAAAGATCAGTGTTGGTACAGTGGGGGCAGTCGTTTAAATCTGGGGCGTTACAGATACAAAAGACTCCAAATCCACGAGTGGATATGTATTCACAATAGGTGGAGAAGCAGTGTCATGAAAATCCACAAAACAAACATGTATTGCTCGATCAACTATGGAATCCAAGTTTATTGCCCTCGATAAAGCTGGAGAAGAAGCCGAATGGTTATGGAATGTCTTAGAAAATATTCCATATTGGAAGAAACCTGTGCCTGCCATAATGATACACTGTGACAGTCAATCGACAATAGGAAGGACACATAGTTTTATGTACAATGGTATGTCACGACACATTCGTCGTCGATACAATACCATTAGGCAGTTGATCTCAAATGGTGTGATTGCAATCGAATTTGTAAAATTTAAAGATAATTTGGCATATCCTCTACAAAAGATCTACCTCGAGATCAAGTATACTGCACATCTAAAGGAATGAGATTAAAAGCCTACAAATAAAAACGATCGTAGTGGGAACCCACCTTGCTGATTGTAGATCGCAAGATCTTTGTTCAAAATGACAACTAAGTTACGGAAGTTGTTGTCACAGCACTTGAGACATAAAGTTTATTCCATTTCTAGGATGAGTAAGTGTTGTCCTATCACATGTAGTGATGTTAAGTTTATACTTTTAATGATTCATATACCTGAATGGGTGTAGTATGGTAGGATACTATTTATAGGAGCATCACCTATATGAGTGTGACGACGGGCCGCTTCAATGAAACACTCATGAAATCAAGATGGTGTCCATGGCCAAAACGGACCCATGAGAACTAACAGAAGTGAGAAAGGTCTTTGCGTGGTTGTTATTGTCTTAGTATACATGAACAGCTGAGTAATTCAAGATATCATGTTAACTACGCAGCTAGTATACTCGATGACGTTCCATTATGGAAGGTTCAAAGCCACAAACTACCTCTCCTGATGCATTGACCGATCGATTGGACTCTTGTAAGTGTCATCATGCATATTCACATTAATTTTCATTCATGTGGGGAATTGTTGGAAAATGGATAAGGCCCAAGTTAATTAATCGAGATATAAACATCCGACGAAAATAGAAATTGACTTGAAAACTTGAATCTGCATTTTGAGTAGATAGTTTTGGAATATTAATTTGCTCAAAACTGATTTTAGGTGAATGAGAAATTAATAAAGTCATTAAAGCCCAATTATTCGAAAATTGAAGCTGTCCCACATCGAAAAAGAACCTAGTCAAACCTTCCTTATCTATAACTTCGTATTATGTGTAAATAATTAATACAAGTTATAATAGACCTGAGAAGGTTCCTCGAGGGTGAGTAGGTGCGCGTGCATGCCCGCGCCCGAGCCCGAGGCCGAGCCCGAGTCGGTGCCAGTGCACGTGCACGCCACACTGTCGCAATGGGTGCTTTGAGGCCACTTTTCACTTCGCACATACACATTGAGGAGCTCTTAAATTTATGTTCCAGTGACTGACACGGGATGACTGGGTAGTGATGTGGCTATGATGTGGCCACAGTGGCAGATGATTGGGCAGTGACTAGGCAGACCGTTATCAACCGTTGGATCGGATATAAATCAAAGTGGTGTGATGAATCGTGAAGCGATGCGATCTGAACCATTAATCACATTAGATGGATTGTGAAAAGACACGATCAGGCCATTGGTGAAACGATGAAATCTAGAGCGTCTGATCTAGGATGGACGAATGCTATTTGTTCAATCAAGGTGTTAAGATAAAATTCATAAGTTTTGATGATAATGAAAACTAGACTAAGAACTGAACCTAAGACTAAGATCTGGATCTTAAGTAAATCGTGCTTTCGGGGGAAGTAATATTTTTAGATCTGGACGTCACGCTATCAAGATAAGTATATCAGATCAGAGAAGAGCGGAGCGTATTTAACAAAGGTTTTCAGATCTCAGTTATTTGGGTTGAAGATTTCAGTGTTTCAGATTAGAGCTTATCAGGTTTTGTACAGAGGCTTCGTTTCAGATCAGAGAGATTGGAACAGTATATATAATGGGAAAGATAGCTTATCAGATCAGATGAGAGCATTCGGATCAGGTTATATATCAGTTTCAGTTCAGAGGTTATTTATCAGATCTCAGAAACGGAAAGTTAGATCATAACAGGGTATCTCACAGATTCAGTTATTCAGGGAATTCAGATTTGACTATATTCTATTTTAAAGAAGACAAAAAGGGGGATATTTCGTAAAGAGGAGAAGTTTCAGATTTGAAGACATCGTTAAAGTAAAGAGAGAAGATAAGTGAGAGAAAAGTATGCAAAGCTAATATATTTGAGAGCATATTTCATATCTCAGTGCCGAAACAGATTTGAGCTTCAGATTTCATCAGAAAGTTATTCCAAAGGATTCAACGACCGAGATTCAATTAGATAAAGCCTGTTAGACAAAGTGGATGAAAGAGACTCAGTTCAGAGCTATTTGGAGAATACTTTGCAGGACGCAGAGTTAGTCTATTCAATGTTTAACTATTTTGGGTATTAAAGTCAAATAAGCTCTGACAACTTTAGACAGACCTTTGCATAGCATTAATGGAGTATTTAATGAGTTCATACGATGAAGATATGCAAACAAGGTTTGTGTCTACTGGCTCATTTATGACCGTTAAGGATGGAGATGTATATATAGATCAAGAAATTCAAACGAAGAAGTTCTGGACACTTCACGCTCTCGTCTATCATTCTCTCAGTCGCTGGTTCTTCAAAGTTTATTTTCATAGTTTTTCGACATACCGGCTTAGACCATCTCGAAGAACATTCCTTCAGTTCTTTATCAGATATAACCTTCGAGATATATTCTGGTTTACATTTGTAAACAAGTTTCACTGTAAAGAAACCAGAAGATTTACAAAACTCTATTGTATCGTGTTCATTGTAAAATCAGATTAGAGTCTGTAATGAACGTGCTTCTTGTAGCAGTTCGAAAAATCATTTTTGATTGTAAACAGCAGTGTGTTCTGCCTGTATTTGGAGTTTCTAGGAGTTCACTGTGGGCGAGGCTCAAGTGATTGGGTGTCTACAGAAGCTGTACACATCAAATCTTCTAGTGGAACCTTCCTGAAAAGGAAGAACGAGAGACGTAGGATTTAAGATCCGAACTTCCAGAAACAAATTCTCGACTCTATATTTTACTTACTTGCATCGTATTTATTGTTAACTGCTCACTGTTTAATCGGTTTTGTTCCGCATAATATTTTTTAATCGAGAAAACAGATTTGGATTGAGAGCTTCAGATCTGAGTTAAGCGAGGCTTGTAAAAACAGTTTTAAGGTTTCGAAAAATCAAAAATCGAAGGAGTTCATTCAATCCCCTCCCCCTTCTGAACTCCTAAGCTTATTTTAACTATATTTTCGATTCCATTGATCCTATCAATTGGTATCAGAGCTTGAGCCTCTCAGTTATTGAACAGTCTTATCTTTGCTCTTATATATATATTTAAAAATGTCTACTTCTCACAAAAAAATTCCTATGTTTTCCAAGGAGGAGTATGACGACTGGAAGATCAGGATGCAAGCCCATTTAGCCGCACAAGACGATGACATGTGGTTTGTCATTACAGGCGGACCCATGAAGATTATGATGGCTATACGGCGATGGCGATTACAGCTGGTGCTCCATAGTGGATAGAAAAGACCATAATGGAGTATACACCAGAGGACAAGAAAAAGGCAAATTTGGATAATGTGGCGAAGGATATATAAGACGCTGGATAAAAACATTTTCAGCAATATAAATACCTGTGCCACTACCAAGGAGATCTGGGAGAAATTGACGCAAATCTGTGAAGGCAACGACGAAACCAAAGAGAACAAGCTTACAGTTGCCAGCAGAAATATGAATCGATAAAGATGCGAGAGGGAGAGACCATGGCGGAATTTGATGAAATATTCAGTGCTATTGTGATCGAGCTTACTAGTGTTGGTAAATAGTACAGTAACAGAGAGCTAGCCCTCAAGGTGATGAGAGCACTGCCGAGGGAGTGGGATGTAAAGACGATGGCGATGAGAGAGTCTAAGGATCTGAACAAGCTTGAACTACACAATCTCTTAGAAAATATGAAAGCATATGAGTTTGAGCTGGAGACCAGATCTGAGGCTGGACCATCGACCTCACAACATACCAAGGCTCTTGCTGCAACAACATCTGAACAGTGCTCACCTAGCAAGACAAACAGAGCAATTGAGCAACGACGTCATGTTCCTCTTTGTCAAGAAGTTTGGGAAATTCATGAGAAGAACTCAAAACCCTTCTTTCAATTATACCAATGGTCATAAATCTGACAAGATTACTACTGATTTAAATTTTTATAACTGTGGCAGACCAGGGCACTTCACAGCAGATTTCAACAGGCCCAAGAAATATGACATGAGGTCCACAGAGAGGTCCAAAGAAAGATCACAGCAGATTTCAACAGGCCCAAGAAATATGACATGAGGTCCACATAGAGGTCCAAAGAAAGATCCACAGAAAGAAAGAGGACCAGATCTGAGAAGAGGCCCCACAAGAAGAATGATCAAAAAGTTCTTATTGCTGAGGAGAGCAACAGAAAATTGGGTGGACTCAGATTCGAAGACAACCTCAAGCAGTTCATCCAGCGAGAGTGAGCAAGAATATGTCCACTGCTTGATGGCAAACCAATCTACGGATGATGAGGTATTTGACTTTTCCAACAGTGAATTTACATGAGAGGACCTCATCAATGCACTTAAAGAAATGGTCCATGAGTACCGAAAGCCATCTCAGACATTCGAGGAGATCAACACTGAAAACGGATGTTTGAAAAATAGTTCAGTAGAACCAAGCACTGCTCAGCTTGGGGAAACTGATAGTTTACAAACCGAGTTGATTAAGCTGAAGATTGAGAGTGATCTTTTGAGAACAAAGTCCTGTGAGCTTTCATCTGAAAATGAGAGATTAAGTCAAGAGATGTGCTCCTGTACCAAGTCTTCAGTTTCCTTGGGTAAGCTACATGAGACCCAGAAGCCATTGAATGACAAATCTGGCTTAGGTTTTAGTTTTGGTGAAAGCAGCTCTGAGGGAACGAGTACTCAGCCAGATCTGGCTGGTGACAAGTTCAAGAAAATGAATTTTGTCAAAGCCAGTGTGATACACGATGTATGTGAGTCGGTTAAGTACGATGATCAGATCTCACGAAAGCTGAATCATTGGTTATACCAAGCCTGAGAACTCTAAGCCCAGCTGGCTAACAAACAGACTTGAGAAGGACAAAGCGAAAGCTGGACCTAAGTTGTCTGTTTTGAACCAGCAAAGGCGTGGTTCAAAGAAGGCCAAATCTGTATCGATAAAGGTTCAGCCCAAGCAAGATCTGAATGGTCAAAGTGCGAATCCAAATCTCAACAGATCACATAAGATTTCTGCACGAACCCTTGTGGATACCCATACTGGGAAACTGTAAAGGTGATTCAATTATGGGTCCCGAAAGGAGTAATTCGATCTAGACCCAAGTAAAATGGGGTATCAAAAGTTTATTTTCATGATTGCAGAATAACAGGAACAGAGCCTCAGAGGAATCAATCATATGGTATCTGGACAGTGGCTGTGAGACCAGAAAACTGATGAGATTAATTTCGTTAATTAATCGGGTTTCATTGAGATCAGCTTTGAGTTGATTTTCTTAGGGAAGCTATCGGGTTTTGGTTTCAGCACTTGAGTTCAGCGATCAGTAGTTAGCGTGAGTTATCGCTAGATGTTGGTTTCAGCATTGGTGACGTCAGCAGCTGTCGCTGAGTAGTTGTATTCAGCAGCTGTAGCAAGATCAACAGTCGCTGAGCAGTAGAGAGTGCGCTAGCGTGTTTCAGCAGTGAGTGGTTCCATGTCTTCGTTTGGATTAGTTGAGACGACAGCATTTTGGTTAAGCGCTAGGAGATTCAGCTGTTGGTGTGTTATCGCGTATTCAGTTGTTGCGAGAGATCAGTTGTTGCGTAGTAATCAGCTGTTGGTTAGCGATCAACAGTGGCTAGCGAGTGACGTGTTCCGTGGTGACGTGTCCCTCTCTCTCTGCGACGTCGTTTTGTTTAGTTATTCGCTGTTTAGCGATAGGACATAGCTGATGTGAGATTTCAGCTGTTGGTTGGGAATATTAGTTGTGACAACTGAGTTGGTCGGTGAACCTGTTTCCCAGTAGTCAGTTGTGATTTTAAATAGGGGACTTAGCTATTGTTCTCTATTATTGTTTCCCCGACACTTAGAAATATTTCCCGTGAACCTTATCTTGTCGCGATACCCTAGTTACTGTTCACAGTAACCTTATCCGTCCTAATTGCTGGTGGAGATAGCTCCGACTAGAGTGAGAGTGGTAGCGTTTGACTCCTCTTGCTAAGGCACTTTGTTCTATTACCTCTTTAGAAGGCTTTGGAGGAGCTGGAAGAGGATCGCAGGATCGCTAAGACATCTCCCTTGTGTAGTTTGTTAGAATAATCTGTGAGACCTGGAATTAATACTGATTAATTGTTGGATTAATCGGTTGTAGAGAAATTCTGGAAATCCACGTAATTTTGGTGTTTGTGTTAGAAATCGAGTTATGTGGTGAAAGCTGGTATTAGTGGTCGCAAGAGATTAATATGCCGTCGTTTAGCGTTTGGTGAAGGCTGTCAGCAGTTGGCATTTTAGGCATTGCGTTGTGTTGAGGAACAGCAGCAATGCTGACGTGGCAGGAAGCAGCAGCAACGCTGACGTGGATTTCAGACGTTGGTGTTTTAGTCGCAAGAATCAGCAGACAGCGTTATAGAACCCTAAAGCGACGACATTTTGGTGAACAGGAACCAGCTGTTGGTTTGTTAGCACGTTTCTTAGTAGCGACCAGCTGTTGGGTGAAACTACGTTGTTTTAGGAATTTCAGCTGTTGCGAGAGATCAACAGTGATTAGCGATCAGCTTATGGGTTCTGAGCGACGCTGTTTTATTTAGTTGAAACGCAGCGTTTTGAGTATCAGCTGTTGGTCGCGTTATACGTTTGCTGTTGATGAATCTGTTGCGTTATTTTATCCAGCTGCTGGTTTAGGTGATCAGCTGTCAACAGATATGATGATGTGTGCTATGCCACGTTGTTTGGTTAAGTTGATGCGACACCGTTTTGTTTAGCGTTGTTCGAAGGATTCAGCTGTTGGTTTATTTGGCAATTGCTGGTTGTGTTAACAGCAATGTCTGCTGGTTGGGTTTTCAGCGATGTCGACTGGTTTTTTCGATGGAGTTTTTCTTGCTGCTGTCAGCTGGTGAGAAGCGTATATATATATTGGAAGACTTGGTCTTCGACTAGATATCAGATTTCATACTTAGCGAAAATAATTCTCCCGATTGTTGTTCGTTGCTTCGAAACCTAGAACACTGTTCATCGTAGCATTTCTCTGGCAATTCCCGTCGTTTCCGGTCACCGTTTAGTACGTTTGAGGTAGCGCTGGACTCCTCTCGTGAATCTCTTTTATTCTATACCATTCTTGGAGGCTGTGGTTAGATGGAAGTAAGATCGCGAAGTTGTTTACTTCGGTCGTGTGTTCGCTATTCAGGTAGCCTTTCGAATTAGTGATAAGATCTTACCTTAGAGCTTTGTTATGAGCTTCCTGATTGAGTAGAATGGTAGAGTAATAGCTGGTTGTAGTGTATAACTCCCAGCCATGAATTAAGTGCCTGTGTTCCGTAAAATTTATGTTTTGTGCGCTGTGTGTTCAGCAGGTTGCGTATCAGATTTCTCGGGACTCTTGTTGTGGTAATTGTTGCACATAATTAAGGTATGGATTTGGAGCTTGTGAATCAGCAGGTTTATGGCTTGAGTGAATTGTAGTTGCTGATATCGTGAGATGGTTGTGTATGTTGCTGTTGTAGTTGCTGTTTTACATATGAGTTATGCTAGTTGTTGCATACACGCATTATCATCTCATTTCAGCTATTGCAGCCTTTGCTTCGTTTTTGTTGCTTTGTTTTCTTACCAGGATGCGAGGGCGAGCGGTGATTCCGCACTCTCATCTTCCTGCTGGGATTTGTTAGCCCCTATGCGCCGAGTGGTTAACTACCACAGTTCATAGGTTGGGCAACGGCAGGTTGAGTTGTTGATGCATCTGGTATTGGTGGGCGAGTAGGGGTGAGTGGGTAGCTCCCACATGTCCTACACTCACCATGGCCACACATAACCATTGCAGATTCCGTTGAGCTGTGCATTGAGTTCTTTGGCTCCCTTACTTGGTTGTAGCCTTCGGCTGTTGTCCCTGGTCTCATGCATAGCATCTGCATTTTATTCTTGATGTTTACTGCTGTTTTATAGTTGCTCTCCGTACTGGGGTTTGACCCCATGTCCCTCTGGGGCTTGGTTGTTTTGTTGCCTGTGTTGTTTTCAGGGAATCCAGGTGTTGCAGCTGGTCGTGGGTTTAATCCAGCTGGAGGTGCCCCAGGAGGTGGTTAGAGTGTCCCAGTTATGTATATTATTTATATGTACTGGTATCACCACTGGTGGGATGTCCCGGGGTGATGCTTAGGCTATTGTAGCTGGCTGATAGCCAGGGGATACCATTTTTTGTGCTGCCTTGTTGTTTGTTGTAGCCTTTATTTGGTTAGTTTTGTAAACTGGGAAATCTATTTTGAGTATTGTCGTATTTTAAATTATATTGTTTTAAACCGTCAGGCCAAAAGCAAAAATTTTATCCGCTTTTTAGTAGCTTCGGCTTGTAATTGTGTGATTTTACTCTGTTGTGAGCACGAGGCCTGACATAAGCACCCCTGCCGTGCCGGTAGTTCGTTGGGGTAAGTGAGAATTCTATGTTTAAGCTCTGTTAGAGATTTCCGTTGTATTAGGAAGGTAGATAAGCGCTGGTGGAGTTGTAGCTCCCAGCTACTGTTGTTTTATGTTTCGGTCTTTGAGCAGTAGCTTGTATTGGCTTAGCAGGTGACATATCTGTGTTGCTCGGAATTCATTGTGGCAGCTGCGTGTGGTAATTGTAGCTCAGTAGTAGAGGTACGGATGTTGAGCTTATATTACGGCTTGGAATTGGCATGGATATTATGTGTTTGCTGTGTATGCATTGCATTGTTGTGTATGTGCTGGTTCAGCTGTTGCATTGCATACGCATTGTATTTTCCTTTCAGCTGTTGTAGCCGTGCCTTGTTGCGTTGTATCTGCTCTTACCAGGATGCGAGGGCGAGCGGCAATAACGCACTCTCATCTCCCTGCTGGGATCTATTAGTCACCATGCACCGAGTGGTTAACTATCACAGTTCATGGGTTGGGCAACGGCATGTTGAGTTGTTGATGCATCTGGTATTCGGGTGTGGTGTAAAGATGAGTGGGTAATTCCCATATGCTTGTACACACACCGTGGCCACCATTTTTCGCAGTATCTGTTATCAGCTGTGGTGCTGTGCTTGAGTTCCTTGGCCCCCTGTTCAGTTGTAGCCTTCGGCTGTTGTATTGTTCCTCATGCATAGCATCTTCATCTTATCTTTTGCTGTTCATAGCTGTTTTATAGTTGCTCTCCGTACTGGGGTTTGACCCCTTTGTCCCTCTGGGGCTGTTGTGTTTTGTTTGCCTGTTTGTTGTTCAGGTTTTCCAGGATTTGCAGCTGGTCGAGGTTTTGATCCAGCTGGTGGTGCCCAGGAGGTGTTTAGAGTGTCCTAGTTATGTATAGTATTTATATGCACTGGTATCACTGCGGGTGGGATGTCCCGGGTGATGCTTAGTCTTATATGGCTAGTAGTCTTTCAATACTCGTGTTGTATTCAGCCGTTGGGAAATTGTTGTACTTGACTGTTTGTGTTGTTGTGGATTTATAAAATTGGGATTATTTTGAGTATCGCTGTATTTTAAATTATGTTATCTTTCTGTCAGGCCAAAAGCAAAAATTTTAACCACTTTTTAGTTGCTTCCACTTGTTTTTGCGTGGTTGATCTCTGATGTGTGCACGAGGCCTGACAGTGGCTGTGCGAGGCACATGATTGGAAACTCAAAGTTGTTATCAGATCTGACGCCACACAAAGGACCCAAAATTGTATTTGACGACAATTCTCACGATAACACTATGGGTAAGGGTAAGCTTACCCATGGTAATCTTTCAATTAATGATATTCTAGTTGTTGAGAATTTGTGCTATAATCTGATTAGCATAAGTCAGCTGTGTGACAATGGTTACATAGTTAACTTTCAAAAGCACACGTGCACAGTTCAGAACCTAGATGGGATGACAGTGTTAGTAAGAAACAGATCAGGGAATACCTACATTGTCAACTGGTCAGAGCATCTGGTATCTGAACAGATTTTTCCTAGCAGCTAACTCTTCCAAGAGCTGGCTGTGGCATCAAAGAATGAACCATCTGAAATTCAAAACTATTGCCAAAATTAAGCTTGAATTTGTTTCTGGTATGCCCAAAATAATTTTTCAAAGGACAAGATCTATTCTGCATGTCAACTGGGAAAACAAATTTGTTCTAATTTTAAAAAGAAAAGCGGTATTCGTTCTTCCCGAAGCTTAGAGCTTTTACATATGGATCTTTTTGGTCCAATACCCGTAACCAGCTTAGGGGGAACAAATTACACCCTGGTTGTTGTTGATGATTTTACAAAATTTACATGGGTGTGGTTTTTAAAATCAAAAGATCAAACCGCTGACGAGTTGATTAAGCTTTGAAAACGTTTACAAATGACAAATCTTGTATTGTCAGCTGGATAAGGAGTGATAGAGGTGTTGGTGCAGCGGCGGATCCGGATCCCGCTCCCGAGGTGCAGCGGAAGATTTAAAATTGGAGCCCGGGAACGATCAATACACCTATACAATTGAATAAAAACATTCATAGAATGTTCAAAATAGTACCTTCCTGGCGTCTAGGCGCCTAGCTCCGACCAATTTCACGAGGAAATTGGCACTTCAACGGTTGATCGATTTCGGCCTCCTAATCCAGTCCACGACCGGAATCTCAATTCCTTCGTCGGTTTGCACTAGAAACCGATGAAAGTTTCACGGACGGAATCTCCTCGCCGGAACGGTCGGAACAAATTCCGACGACGGCGGGCGGCGGCGGCGGCGGCGAGGAGAGGAGAGGAAGGGAGAAATTTATAAGCTGAGGAGCTTTTGGTGTGTTTCAAATGAATACCCCAGGGCCTCTATTTATAGATTTTCCATGGGCTTGAACCAGCTTAATGGGCTTGGGTCGGGCCCAGGCCCAGGGTGCACATTGGTTTCAAGTCCATCACTGTGGCTCCATCATAATCCCGATCGACGATCAGATCGGAACGATCTACACAGTTTACAAAACTGAGCATTATGATGTGAAAACAATTTTTTGGACCACCTAATCCAAAATAGCAGTTTGGCCCCTGTAAGCTTTAAGGACAGTCAAATTAGTCCAAACTTAGGGAAATTGCATTTTGACCCTATTTAATTTTAGGAAGTCGCACTTCCATCCTTCCTCCTACTATACTCAATCGCCCCATGATCCCCTAGGTATCACTGATAGTTCCTGCAAGAACCAATCAGTCATGGTTAGCGTATAGTACGGTCCTTTCAACTCATATATCTCGATTGAATCAACGACCATTGGTAAATCGAGTCGTTAGAGATTCGATAGCCATGCATACATCTTGAAGATCAGAATAGCGACATCGCGAGTGCTACCAGATAAAATCATTTACACTGAAGCACAAGAGTACTATGGCCAGAGATTTGTCACACTATTATCTCCTCAGATAGCATAGGATATCCACGCACTAGGGCGAGCGGTGAATCCTCGACAACAAGGCATCGACTCCCACATGCTTCGTGACCTCACCCAATCTCGACACTTGATGAACCTCACGGAGTCGGCAAACGAGTCAAAGTGAGGCGACTAATCATGTAGAGTCTCAATGATGTCTCGAGTAGTAAGGACTAATCCATACAACCAAGACCTCGAACTCTCCACTCGACAAATGGTAACCACTTGGAGAATCCGAACGAGGGTAGCTCGATAGTTCGCCAGGCAAACCATGTTAGAGTAGATGCCCAACTAGCCAACTTGTGGCGTGTGGGTTTTTATAGACTCTTTGTATAACGATCTTTATTTATGAAATTCGTATTCTTTTATGGCATTCTTTATCTTCATTATTTTATAATGTTAACAATTATGTTGGATAAAGACCTAGAATGCACCATAATGTATGTTAGATGTGATAGTTGATATGATGGCTATCATGAAATACATCTAATAGTCACTGTGTATTCTAAACTCGTTCCTAGTCGATTGGGCCGTCAAAATGAGGATAAGGCCGCCCGAGCTTGAGACTAGCATCTGTGATGTGAAGTACCACGTTTCATTGGTAGGGAACATTGTGATGTTCTAAGCATGCAGATGGATAGTGACCTGGTGATCTATCAAACTACTCTCGTTCGAAATTTCCAAGTGGTTACCATTTGTCGAGTGGATAAGTCCGAGGTCTTGGTTGTACAGATTAGCCCTCACTACTCGAAACGTCATTGAGACTCTACATGATAGGTGCCTCACTTTGACCCATTTATCGAGTGTATGTTAGATGTGATAGTTGATATGATGGCTATCATGAAATACATCTAATAGTCACTGTGTATTCTAAACTCGTTCCTATTCGATTGGGCCGTCAAAATGAGGATAAGACCGCCCGAGTTTGAGACTAGCATCTGTGATGTGAAGTACCACGTTTCATTGGTAGGGAACATTGTGATGTTCTGAGCATGCAGATGGATAGTGACCTGGTGATCTATCAAACTACCCTCGTTCGAAATTTCCAAGTGGTTACCATTTGTCGAGTGGATAAGTCCGAGGTCTTGGTTGTACAGATTAGCCCTCACTACTCGAAACGTCATTGAGACTCTACATGATAGGTGCCTCACTTTGACCCATTTATCGACTCAGTTGGGGTCATCAGGTGGCGGGATTGGGTGAGGTTCCGATGCATGTAGGAGTCGATGCTTCGTTGTCGAGGATTCACTGCTCGCCTTTGTGCGTGGATATCCTATGCTATCTGAAGAGATAATAGTGTGATAAATCTCTGGCCAGAGTACTAGATGTGTTTTAGGTAAATGGGTTTACCTAGTAACACACGCGATGTCACTATTAGATCTCCAAGATGTATGCATAGTTGTTGGATATCTAGCGACTCTCGATTTACCAATGGTCGTTGATCCGATCGGGATATATGTGTTGAAAGGACCGTACTGTACGCTAACCATGACCGACTGGTTCTTGCAGGCACTATCAGTGATACCTAGGGGATCATGGGGTGATGTTGCTAGGCGCTTTACCATGATCCGATGGGCTAGCCTGAAAATATGGTTTCGGAGTCACACATGTTGTGGGCCCACGACTAGCTGTATCCCTGAACCATTGAGGGTCAGACAAGTACTGGTTTCACGATTCCCGTACGGAAATTGAGCTCAACGTGTTGAGCATAGGAGGAGGAAGGATGGAAGTGCGACTTCCTAAAGTCAACAGGGGTCAAAGTGCAATTTTCCTAAAGTTTGGGTTAGTTTGACTATCCTTAAAACTTGGAGGGGCTAAACTGCAATTTTGGACTAGGTGGTCTGAAAAATTGTTTTCGCATCATAATACTCAGTTTTGTGAACTGTGTAGATCGGTCCGATCTGATCGTCGATCGGGATTATGATGAAGCCACGGCGAGGTACTTGAACCGAATGTTCATATGGACCTGGGCCCGCCCCAGGCCCATTGGGTTGGTTAAAGCCCATGTACCACCTATATAATAAATCTCTGGCCAGAGTACTAGATGTGTTTTAGGTAAATGGGTTTACCTAGTAACACACGCGATGTCACTATTTGATCTCCAAGATGTATGCATGGTTATTGGATCTCTAGCGACTCTCGATTTACCAATGGTCGTTGATCTGATCGGGATATTTGTGTTGAAAGGACCGTACTGTACGCTAACCAAGACAAACTGGTTCTTGCAGGCACTATCAGTGATACCTAGGGGATAATGGGGCGATGTTGCTAGGTGCTTTACCAATGATCCGATGGGCTAGTCCGAAAATGTGGTTTCGGAGTCACACATGTTGTGGGCCCACGGCTAGCTGTATCCCTGAACCATTGAGGGTCACACTAGTACTGGTTTCTCGATTCCCGCACGGAAATTAAGCTCAATTTGTTGAGCATAGGAGAAGGAAGGATGGAAGTGCGACTTCCTAAAAGTCAACAGGGTCAAAGTGCAATTTCCCTAAAGTTTGGGCTAGTTTGACTATCCCTGAAACTTGGAGGGGATAAACTGCAATTTTGGACTAGGTGGTCTGAAAAATTGTTTTCGCATCATAATACTCAGTTTTGTAAACTATGTAGATCGGTCCGATCTGATCGTCGATCGGGATTATGATGGAGCCACGGCGATGTACTTGAACCGAATGTTCATATGGACCTGGGCCCGCCCCAGGCCCATTGGGCCGGTCCAAGCCCATCACATGTCTATTAATACTTGACCTAGGGCTACATTGTCTACAGAACAACTCTCACAAAACCCTAGACTATAGCCGCCGCCCCCCTCTCCTCTTCCTCCCTCTCGGCCGCCGCCCTTCACGCGCCGCCCGTCGTGCGCTGCCGCCGCCGTGTTCCGCCGCTTGTCATGTTTGGACTTGTTCCGACCACCTCGACGAGGAGATTCCATCCGTGAAAGATTCGCCATGTTTTCTAGTGCAGACTAACGAAGGAGTCGTGATTCCAGTCGTGGACCAGATTCGGAGAACGACAACCGCCAACCGTTGAAGTGCCAATTTCCTCGTGAAATTGGTCGGAGCCAGGCGCCTAGACGCCAGCAAGGTACCAAATCTAAACACCCTATGGATGTTTATTGTTGATTTATGTTATGTATTGACCGTTTCCGGTGCAATTTTTAAATCTTCCGCTGCGCCCCGGGAACGGGATCCGGATCCGCCGCTGCGCCAACAAGTAGTTCTCGCATATTGCAGGCAAATGGATTGGGTTAGAGCAGGAACTGTTGTAATCAATTCTTCTAGTGGAATCCTTCTTTAACAAGGAAGAAGGGGAGACGTAGGAGTTTAAGCTCCGAACTTCCATAAACAAACTCTCGACTCTCTTTACTTTACTGCATTCAGTTCTTAAATTACTGCTTTAAGTTTTTATATATCTGTTCACTGTTCAATCTAGTTCATTCCACACAAATCATTGTTACTCAAGAGAACAGAGCACACTAAGATCCTCCAAGCTAGTAACTCAGATTAGAGGTTCGAAGGCTTGTAACATCTTTTTAAAAGAGTTTTGTGAAAAATTGTGAAGGAGTTCATTCTAGCACTCAGACAAACTCTGTCTATAGTTTTACAGTTCAGATTCAAATCTACGGAGTGTATGAAGAAGTGACACAGAAAAGGAATAAACAAATCAGTTCTTGTGTCACTTTTGAGAGCTGGATCGTCAATGAGATTGATCGTTGTTCAATGAGTGCAAAATCATTGTTGTGTCTCTCCTTTCACAGCTTCTATTCTCCTCTATATATACTCTTTGGATGCAACGGTAATAAATGTCACCAGGAGACATGTTGTATGCATCCAAATTTAAATTCCTGCGACGCCTTAAATGCTTGTACGATGAATAGTACAGCTTCATTAAATGTATTGTCTTTTTTGGCAATTCTGCACCATCTTCAGTCTGTGTCATATCCCTGCGTATCTAGTTTTAGCTTGAAGTAGTTTCAACGACTACAAATCATAGCAAAGATGTCAACTGATTAGTTTCAGACTTTACGTAGCTTCAAACATTCCAAAAGTTCAATTTGATCATGTCGTTCTGTACTTAGCTGGTTTTCACTGTCCTGTGCCAAGCTGGTTTTCCCATTCTGGTTTCTGAATGCTGAGCTGGTTCCTGCAATGTCTAGACATTCAGTTGGTTCAATATCCTGAGCTGGTATCAGCAGTTTTCATTGTCCAGCTGGTTTTTACTAAGTTATCAAACCTTAAGGTTTCGGGCTGGTTTGACTTTTTTCAGAGCACATTGAGTTGGTCTTCCCTTGACCATCTTGATTTCACTCCGATCTGGTTTATTCGTTCAACATGGTAAGTCTCGTCCAGATCTTGTCACTTTGGTTGGAATGATTTCATTTACAATATATCTCATCTGTTTTTCATCACCAAAACTTCTGAAATTTATCCTAACAATTTCCCCCTTTTTGGTGATGACAAAACTTTTGCTCGTAGAAAGAGATATATCATTAACCATTTTATACTGGGAACTCAAAATCTAGTTTTCAACAAGTTTAGATCATCCAAAGTCTTAAAACCATTTCGCTCGTAGAAAGAGATATATCATTAACCATTTTATACTGGGAACTCAAAATCTAGTTTTCAACAAGTTTAGATCATCCAAAGTCTTAAAACCATTTCGTATATCTATATCTATTGCTAGGATCACTCGGATCATCACTTCTTGGACTAGGACCTCTTCCTCCTCTTGAGCTAGATCCTCTACCCCGTATACTGCTCTTCCCGCCGCTTGATCCTTCTTTAGTTCTGCTTAATCCCTGCCCCGTTTTTCCCTCCTTCCCCCTTTTTGTCAGCACCAAACTCTCTGAAACTCTCAACCATCGCAGCAAGCTGAGATTTTACTGAAGCCAGCTCGTCAACCAGCTGGTGGTGGCTATCAGCATAGTTGCGAACCATAGTGGTCTCCAGCTGGGTAAAATGCTGGCGGCTGTCATCCATCCTTTTGGACAAAGTTTGCTCCAGCACATCAATTTTGATGTCGAGCCAATCAACAGCATTTTTTTGAGTTGCTCGCGAAGTAGATTTGTATGGTGCCATGTGAGGTTCGTATCATCATTAATGCGTGCACATGTCAGATCAAGGAATGATACATGGGTGGATAGAGTGGTAAGAGACTGGGTAGTGGTGTCATGAATTGGAGAGTAGAAGGATCTGTTGGGGTCGGCATGGCTAACTGCAAATTTGATGGATCGGGACCCTGATGGTCACAAGTAGTCTTTTCAGAGGCGGAGACGGTCTCCGAACGAGTCACAGAAAGCACAATAGCTTCAGAACGTTCATCCAAGCTCCTATCAAACCCCGATACAGTTTCATGTTCACCATGAGCCTGGTGCTCATTTCCTGCAGCCTGATGCCCTTCTGTTTGAACTGGCGGCTCATTCCCTTGAGACGGATGCTCGTGAGTGATCATTATCGTAGTCTCATTATCGGGGTGGTCAATCTGAGGACCTCTGGTCCGTGATGCTTCCTGCTCGTGATCGACCAATTTAGGAAATTCCAGTGCCAGAAGCGATTCTTGGGGAGATGCGGATCCTAGAAATGAAACTTCCTCAGCAACAGTTGGCAGACCCGCCATCGCTCGGTGATTTTTTTGCACCGTGGCTATCACTTTCAGCTCTTTGTGCAGAAGCCGAATGCAAAAATAGTCAAAATTTACAGAAGGAGCATCAAGCTTGAAGTTAGCTAGATGCTCATGATAAACCTTCCCAACTTCCAGCTCAAAAATTTTATACAGAATGAGCGAACGTCGCTCAAACAAGTCAGACACTTCCTCTGTCTCTCCCCAGTCCAACAGCTGCTCTTCAATTTTGACTAACGATTCAAAAGATGAAATATCTGTGAGACGTACCTCTTTGCGGAAATTCACCCATTCCTCAAAGATGTTTATTTGTGCAGAGACATTGTCCCACGCAGACTTTATCACCTGTTGGCAATATTCTTCCACAGGGTGTAATCTGGCAACAATCTCCATCATCTTCTTCCCATTATCCTTTGGGGCAGTTGTAGGCAAAAACGGAGTTGCCCATTTGAGTTTGAGAATCCGTATAGAGGAGGAAAGTCTTAGTTCAGTGTAGGAAATTTTTTATTGAGCATGTTCCCTGGGATCAGCGTATGCTACAATGGCCCTCTCAGAGTGGTAGGTTTCTGGTTCAAGGCTATTCGCACTGGAACGTTCTGGTTCATCCTTATCATTTGGATTCATAGAATCCAGCTGGGTCTCACACCCTTGATTTTCGAACTGAGAGTCATTACTCTTCTGAGCATCCTGGTCACTGTTTGCTCTCTCATGTTCTTCAGTATCCAAGTTTTCTCCAGAAAAAGTCCCTTCACCTTCAACGGGAATGGTTGGAATGAAACTATATCGGGAATCTCCTCCGTCACCACTGATCTCTATTGTGTTGCAGGTCTTTGAGTTCGCCTTCTCTTTGCAAAAGCCTTTAGAGGGAAAGAGATTGTAGATTCTGAATCAGAAGATTCAGTCACTTGCTTCCTCTTGCAACGACGTGCCACCAGCGGGCACGAATCCGTTTCAGAGCTCTCCTCTGAATCAATGTTTGTAGAGGCAACTTGTAATGCCCAGATATTTTAGAGGCCACAAACTAGAAAGATTTGAGATTGAGGGATTACAATGCTATTTTATTAAACTCTGTTTCTATCGAGTTTCAGAATTCAGAAATATATTGTTTAGCTTTTTATCATTTAAGAGCTAAATTCCAGATATCAGGAATGCAATTACAGTAGATGTCTAGACAATTCCTACAAGCCAATCTAATCCTTTGTTTTAACTAAAATGGTTCGGTTTCCATATGCATCATTTTATTTTGAAAAACAGAGCACGCTTATAATGGATTTCTGGACATATCGATTAAACGTGTTTCCCTTCAGTAGGCATTCTAAATCATATAAATAGGATGATAAGTTGCTCATGCATCATTATCTTCAAATCAAATCATTTAGAAGCGGTGCTCTCTCTCAAGAAGCCGAACAAAATACTTTCAAAGTGTTTTAAAGGAAACAGGCGGTGCGTTAGGAGTTGCTGGATTTCTACCGTGATTTGTGTTCAAGAATTCAGGCAAGTAAACTCTGTTTCTTGCTCACTCAGTGAAAGCATATATTCAATTCTGTTTGCATGATTATATGAGATTTTAAATAAAGGAAGATGGCTTCGGCTGTTCTTCAAAAACCAGAAATTTTATGCTCTGTTTTATAAAGGTTGCGTTTTACTGTATTTTGATTCAAGAGAATTTTATAGAAAATTGTTTGATGATGTTCTTTTAGTTAGTTCTTGAGTTTTCTTCAGAAATTCCATCGAAGTAGCTTACAAGTAGCTTATTCGATCATTTCCAGAAATTTCTTTAGATATTTTGAATTCTTCAGACAAAGGAATCCATCGTCATTCACCTGGTTAAGTCTGAAATCTGGTTCTTATACCACGACTGCTATTTCTTTGTTGGAAGTATTCTAAGTATAGATTTCATCTATTGTATTGTTTGAGTTCAGTAGTTGCGATCAGCAGACGCACTATTTCATGTCCAGCTGTTATATATTTTATTGTTCAGCAGCTGATAGTTCGTTCGTCAATTGATAGTTGTTCATCAGTTGATAGTTTTTCATCAGTTGATAGTTTGTTCATCAGCTATTAGTATTCAGCAGATGCATTGCTTTCATAAATTCAGCAGATGCATATTCAGTAGATGCATTTCCTTTGCTAAAACCAGCAGGTGTATTCCTTTGTTAACACCAGCAGGTGCATTCATTTATTAGAATTCAGCAGCTGCATTCCTTTGTTAGAATTAAGCAGTTGCGTTGTCTTCGTAACATTCAGCAGATGCACTGTTCACCAGCAGATGCACTCTATTTTTATAAAATCAGCAGATGCGTTTTATTGTCAAATTTCAGCACTTGCAATATTTATTATTCCTGCGACTGGTTTACACGCTACGACATCGTTTCACTTTACATTTATTTAAAAGACCTTGCGACTGGATTCTTGTCTTGCGACTGGTTTCCTATTCGTTGCGACTGGTACTATTCATTCAGCTGGTATTAGTCTTGCGACTGGTACTGTTCATTCTTCGTCTTCTTCGACAGATAACGAGATTTCATAATTTGATTTCTTACTTATTTACACTTCAATTAAAATGAATCTTTCGACTTATCTGACAGATTCAACTAGCTAATTTATTCAGTTTTCATCTTCGCAAGCTTTACAGAGAAATCCTTTACAGTTCCAGAACATCATTAGACAAAAGAAAAACCAGTAATTCGTGCAAGAGAGAAAGAAAACAGATTTTTAGAAAGAAAAGAAAGAGCAGAACGATATTTTAGAAAATATTTTAAGTTATGACAACAAAGAGGTGTTAGAGTAGATGCCCAACTAGCCAACTTGTGGCGTGTGGGTTTTATTGACTCTTGTACAAACGATCTTTATATATGATATTCGCATTCTTTTATATGGCATTCTTTACTTTCATTATGTGTGTAATGATTTACAATTGTGTTGAGTAAAGACCTAGAATACACTAAAGCGTATGTTAGATGTGATAGTGGGTATGACGGCTATCATGAAACACATCTAATAGTCGCTGTGTATTCTGAACATGTTCCTAGTCGATTGGGCCGTCAAAATGAGGATAAGGCCGCCCGAGTTCGAGACTAGTATCTGCGATGCAAAGTACCATGTTTCATTGGTAGGGAACATTGTGATGTTCTGAGCATGCAGATAGATAGTGACCTGGTGATCTATCGAACTACCCTCGTTCGGACTTTCCAAGTGGTTACCATTTGTCGAGTGGATAAGTCCGAGGTCTTGGTTGTACTGATTAGTCCTCACGACTCGAAACGTCATTGAGAATCTACATGATAGGCGTCTCACTTTGACCCGTTCGCCGACTCACTTGGGGTCATAAGGCGTCGGGATTGGGTGAGACCCCGATGCATGTAGGAGTCGATGCATCGTTGTACCGCTCGCAGACATGCGTGGATATCCTATGCTATCTGAGGGGATAATAGTGTATAAATCTCTGGCCAGAGTACTAGAAGTGTTTTAGGTAAATGTGTTTACCTGGTTACACTCGCGATGTCACTATTCGATCTCCAAGATGTATGCATAGCTATCGGATCTATAGCGACTCTCGATTTACCAATGTTCGTTGATCTGATCGGGATATATGGATTGAAAGGACCGTACTGTACGCTAACCATGACCGACTGGTTCTTGCAGACACTATCAGTGATACCTAGGGGATCATGGGGCGATGTTGCTAGACGCTTTACCATGATCCGTTGGGCAGGTCCGGAATTGTGATTCCCGAGCCACAATGGTTGTGGGCCCACGGCTAGCTGTATCCCTGAACCATTGAGGGTCACACAAGTACTAGATTCGATATTCCCACACGGATACTCAGCTCAATGTGTTGAGAACGAGAAGAGGATTTTGGGGAGTACGACTTCCTAAAAGTCAACAGGGGTCAAACCGGGGTTACCCGCTGTTGAGGGGCAAAACGGTCATTTTGCAATTTAGGGTTAGATGATCTGAAAAATTGTTTTTCACATCATAACATTCAGTTTTGGAAACTGAGTCGATCGGTCCGATCTGATCGGCGATCGGAGTTACGATGAAGTCGCAGCAATGAATATCGTCATTTGGACCCGGGCCCGATGGGCCGGTCCAAGTCCATTGTTAGTCTATTTAATTAGACTTGAGAGACTTCATAATTAACTCTCACATCATAACCCTAACCCTAAGTGTGCTAGCCGCCCTCCCCTCCTCTCAACTCACGTCGCCGCCGCCGCCGCCCACGCGCCGCCGCCGCCGCTGCCGCCGATCTTAGCCGGAAATTTGTTTCCGACCGATTCGACGCGGACCCTTCACCATGAGCCATAGTGCTAGAAACTGATATCAGGAGTTTGATCAAGCGAATTGGACCAAAATATTTAGAGTGTTGTCATAATTTCAGAAGAGAGCAAATGTGATTTTAATCACAGCTCAGAGAATGTTTAAAGAAATGTTTCAGAATTTGATTATGTTTTATGCTTCAGTTCTATCAGAATTCTAAGTTATATATATATTTGCTCTTGTTCATTCCAAAGCGTACGCAGATTTCAGTTATGTATTCAGCTTCCAGTTTCAGTTCTATTGCATGAATTTGCTATTCCAGATTTACCTGCTGAGCCTTCGGCTCACTAGTTTTAATTGAGTGCAGGTAATCAGCAGTAAGAGCTGGAGGGAGATGATCAGAAAGGGAGGATGTGTTTATCGTGGACATCTTCTATTGTTTTTTTCAGCTTTTGATTTTGATGTACAGAACTTAGTTATAGTTTTGTATGTTAGCAGATTTCTAGTTCCTCATTTTTGTAGAAATCTGTATAAACTTTTGGAGTAAAATATATGCAAGTTCACTGGTATTTTATCAGCTGGTATATCAGTTCCGCGTGAGTTATTTTATCAGTAGAGGATTTAATTCCATGTTTTGTATACCCTTCCTGCTGATTTCCTTCACTTGTTATGAAACGTGTTTACCCTTGCAGCTGATTTTACTTTCGCTTACGTCATTGTTTCAATTGTTCCGCATTTCAGCAGTAATGAATTGTGTTTATTCGCAATTTAGTCCAGAATTTAGTAACGACTTTTATGTTTATTAAGATTGAAATTTTTGGGTCTTTCAATTCGAACCCCAAATTTCTAAATTTCCTTTGAGAAAAGTCCGGTCGTTACAGTTGGTATCAGAGCATGGTCCTTGAGATAAACACACTTCCAGTCTGAGCAGATCTCTCCAGCCGCTTCTAAAATTTGTGAGTTTTAATTCATGTTTTAGCATAAAGTAATCTCTCATATAGAATTGTGGTGGATTTGGGTTACCCTTACAGATATGTCAAGAAGAGGTAGAGGAAGAGGAAGTTTTACAGAAGCAGATAGTGAGTCTGATGGAATGAACCCCGTCCTCAATACCATGGCTCAGCTGTTAGAGCGCTTAGTTAACCAAAACAATAATGGGAAAGGTCAAACCTCAGGAAGAATAGTTAGTCGTGAAGATCCACAGGAGAGGTTTAGAAGACAGAGACCTCTGGAATTTTCTGGTACTACCGATCCACTTATAGCAGAGAGTTGGATTAAATTCATAGAAGTGATTTTTGACTATTTGCAACTGACTGAATAGTAGTCGTGAAGATCCACAGGAGAGGTTTAGAAGACAGAGACCTCTGGAATTTTCTGGTACTACCGATCCACTTATAGCAGAGAGTTGGATTAAATTCATAGAAGTGATTTTTGACTATTTGCAACTGACTGAACAAGAAAGGCCTCGGTGTGCGATTTACATGCTGAGAGGAGATGCCATGATATGGTGGGAAGGAGCCAAGTTAACAGTAGACTTGGAAATTCTTACCTGGGAAGAGTTTAAGAGAGTATTTTATGAACAATACTTTACGGTAGATGTGAGACAGTAGTTGCGTAGTGAGTTTTTAACTCTTAAGCAGGGAGAGATGTCTATGCGGGATTATATCCGTAAGTTTGAGAGAGGTTGTTATTTTGTTCCTTTAATTGGGACAAATGTAGATATTAAGCTAGAACATTTTGTTGATGGGTTGAAGCCGATGATTAGGCATGATGTTAGATTGGCAGAACCCGTAGATTATAGATCAGCTGTGAATAAGGCCCTACGGGCAGAACAAGATTGGAAAGTAATTGAGGAAGAGAGACAATTGAAAAGACAAGCTTTTCAACAGAAGGACCGTAGGCAAAATAAGAAACCAAATAATAACCAGCAGGAGTGTCAAGAAAAAGGACCCTTAGTTGTTCAACCTATCTCTGCTGTTCCTAATTCAGGAACTAGGCCTCCATGTCCAACTTGTAAGAAAAACCATTCAGGCCAGTGTCTTTTTGGCCAGAGAGTGTGTTATACTTGTGGTAAGCCAGGCCATATGTCTAAGGAGTGTTCCCAGAGGCGACCACTTATTACTGGTAGAGCTTACATAATGACAACTGAAGAAACCCCAGTAGATACCTCGGCGGCGACGGGTAAGAGTTTGTTGCCAATATGTTTACATTAGCATTGTTAGATTCTGGTCAACTTGTATTTTGTATCAGATAGGTTTGTTAAGAAATTGATATCTAACTAAGAAGAAATAGAAGTAGAGTACTGTGTTTAGATCCCTTTGAGTTAGAATTTACTGCTGATATGATACCAGAAGCTGTTTCAATTTTTAAGCCTTTGTATAGATTGCCCTTAAGAAAAATGAAAGGATTAAAATATTAGTTCCAGGATTTGTTAGGCAAGAGTTTCGTCAGAACCAGTACTCAGCCCTGAAAAACTTCGAGTTTTATATCCCGTATGTTTAGGATTGTTCATCTTCCGGTGAATGGTAATATCGGAACTTGACGCTATGTAATCGGTAGTTGTTAGTCGATTTGGTATAAAGTCTGATTTGATAGACAACAGCTGATAGCGTAGCTGTCGTTTGATGTTGCAGCACCAAAGTTCATTTTTCAGCAATTGCATTCCATTGTTATGACCAGCAGCTGCACAGTTCATTTCCAGCAGTTGCATTCTATCGATTGTATCCAGCAGTTGTACTATTTATGTTATTTCGCAACGGCATCGTTTCAATTAGTACGTTTGTTGTTAGCAAATGCAGTTGGTTCCTATTTATTCCCAGCTGGTTTCTTTCAGCAATACTCATGAACAGTATAAATTTGTTTCGTTTCCAAATACTGTTCCATTTTGTTGCGTCTGATTTCATTTCAGCGATGCGTCTCTTATAGTAGAATTAGATGCTCATATAAGAACCTGTTTAAGTAACGTTAGATTTAAATTATGAAGAAGTTTTAGTAAAGATTCTTTTAAGAGAAAACCGTAAGTTAAAGAATAGAACTATCCATTGATTAAGATGCAGTGGGTAAATCACACTGAAAGAGAAATTATGTGGGAAAGTGATTCTGATTTGTAGAAAAGCTACCCAGATCTTTAAGTAAGAAATTTCGAGGACGAAATTTTGTTAAGGGGGGTAGATTGTAATGCCCAGATATTTTAGAGGCCACAAACTAGAAAGATTTGAGATTGAGGGATTACAAGGCTATTTTATTAAACTCTGTTTCTATCGAGTTTCAGAATTCAGAAATATATTGTTTAGCTTTTTATCATTTAAGAGCTAAATTCCAGATATCAGGAATGCAATTACAGTAGATGTCTAGACAATTCCTACAAGCCAATCGAATCCTTTGTTTTAACTAAAATGGTTCGGTTTCCATATGCATCATTTTTATTTTGAAAAACAGAGCACGCTTATAATGGATTCCTGGACATATCGATTAAACGTGTTTCCCTTCAGTAGGCATTCTAAATCATATAAATAGGATGATAAGTTGCTCATGCATCATTATCTTCAAATCAAATCATTTAGAAGCGGTGCTCTCTCTCAAGAAGCCGAACAAAATACTTTCAAAGTGTTTTAAAGGAAACAGGCGGTGCGTTAAGAGTTGCTGGATTCTCTGCCGTTATTGTGTTAAAGAATTCAGGCAAGTAAACTCTGTTTCTTGCTCACTCAGTGAAAGCATATAT
>KQ998964.1:49407-68729 GCA_001598015.1 Dorcoceras hygrometricum
CAGAAATTTCTTTAGATATTTTGAATTCTTCAGACAAAGGAAACCATCGTCATTCACCTGGTTAAGTCTGAAATCTGGTTCTTATACCACGACTGCTATTTCTTTGTTGGAAATATTCTAAGTATAGATTTCAGCTATTGTATTGTTTGAGTTCAGTAGTTGCGATCAGCAGACGCACTATTTCATGTTCAGCTGTTATATATTTTATTGTTCAGCAGCTGATAGTTCGTTCGTCAATTGATAGTTGTTCATCAGTTGATAGTTTGTCTTCAGTTGATAGTTTGTTCATCAGCTATTAGTATTCAGCAAATGCATTTCTTTCATAAATTCAGCAGATGCATATTCAGTAGATGCATTTCCTTTGCTAAAACCAGCAGGTGTATTCCTTTGTTAACACCAGCAGGTGCATTCATTTATTAGGATTCAGCAGCTGCATTACTTTGTTAGAATTCAGCGGTTGGGTTGTCTTCGTAACATTCAGCAGATGCACTGTTCACCAGCAGATGCACTCTATTTTTATAAAATCAGCAGATGCGTTTTATTGTCAAATTTCAGCAGTTTCAATATTTATTATTCCTGCGACTGGTTGACACGCTACGACATCGTTTCACATTTATTTAAAAGACCTTGCGACTGGATTCTTGTCTTGCGACTGGTTTCCTATTCGTTGCGACTGATACTATTCATTCAGCTGGTATTAGTCTTGCGACTGGTACTGTTCATTCTTCGTCTTCTTCAACAGATAACGAAATTTCAGAATTTGATTTCTTACTCATTTACACTTCAATTCAAATGAATCTTTCGACTTATCTGACAGATTCAACTAGCTAATTTATTCAGTTTTCATCTTCGCAAGCTTTACAGAGAAATCCTTTACAGTTCCAGAACATCATTAGACAAAAGAAAAACCAGTAATTCGTGCAAGAGAGAAAGAAAACAGATTTTTAGAAAGAAAAGAAAGAGCAGAACGATATTTTAGAAAATATTTTAAGTTATGACAACAAAGAGGGTCCCCAGAATAAGGGTGAGTGCGCGGCTGACGAACCGTGTGCCCTTTCAACAGAAGAAGGATCAGGTGTACAGGTCGACGGATCTGTATATCCCTTCACCTTGAGCCATAGTGCTAGAAACTGATATCAGGAGTTTGATCAAGCGAATTGGACCAAAATATTTAGAGTGTTGTAATAATTTCATAAGAGAGCAAATGTGATTTTAATCACAGCTCCAGAGAATGTTTAAAGAAAATGTTTTCAGAATTTGATTATGTTTTATGCTTTCAGTTCTATCAGAATTCTCAGTTATATATATATTTGCGCTTGTTCATTCCAAAGCGTACGCAGATTTCAGTTATGTATTCAGCTTCCAGTTTCAGTTCTATTTCATGAATTTGCTATTCCAGATTTACCTGCTGAGCCTTCGGCTCACTAGTTTTCATTGAGTGCAGGTAATCAGCAGTAAGAGCTGGAGGGACATGATCAGAAAGGGAGGATGTATTTATCGTGGACATCTTCTATTGTTCTTTTCAGCTTTTGATTTTGATGTACAGAACTTAGTTATAGTTTTGTATGTTAGCAGATTTCTAGTTCCTCATTTTTGTAGAAATCTGTATAAACTTTTGGAGTAAAATATATGCAAGTTCACTGGTATTTTATCAGCTGGTATATCAGTTCCGCGTGAGTTATTTTATCAGCAGAGGATTTAGTTCCATGTTTGTATACCCTTCCTGCTGATTTCCTTCACTTGTTATGAAACGTGTTTACCCTTGCAGCTGATTTTACTTTCGCTTACATCATTGTTTCAATTGTTCCGCATTTCAGCAGTAATGAATTGTGTTTATTCGCAATTTAGTCCAGAATTTAGTAACGACTTTTATGTTTATAAGATTGAAATTTTTGGGTCTTTCAATTCGAACCCCAAATTTCTAAATTTTCTTTGAGAAAAGTCCGGTCGTTTCACAACTTGTCTCATAGCCTCTACTGATTGAGTTGACACCTTCTGCTTTGGTTCTGCTGGTATTGACTTTTTCTTTCTGTTTACAATTTTCACTTTCTTGATTGACTGGAATCCTTGTGACTCTCCTCCTTCGGTGTTACTAGCGGTATCCTCATTTTGCTTGCTAGATTCACCAGTTGCTTTAATCTCTGTGTTTCTTTTAATATAAGTCTGTACTGACTTACTAGTTAACACTTTCTGGGAGTGCAATTTCACCGAGGTTCCAAGATTTTCTTTCACAAGATGCTGCAGCAAGGCACTAACCTGAATAGCGAAGCCCTGCGATTGTCGTTTAGGAGTTTTCACCATGTTAAGAAGAACTTGAAACAAGATTTGTGCCCAGTTGACCTTCAATCCGGCATTAATTGCTACCATTATTTCAAGTTTCTCACTGGTAACTTGATCGAACGAACCAGCTTTTGCACATAGCGTGAAACGAACCAGACTCTAGAAATTTTTTTTTTAAAACATGTGCGGAATACTTAAACTTAAAGTGTGGCTCGCTCCATTTAAAAGCATTTCTAAATCATTTTCTAAATAAGTACTTTAAGCATAAATAAAGGAATATTTTAAAAATGTTAAACAACCATAACTGTATAAAAGGTCAAATAAAATCAAACTGCGACAAAATACTGAAAATAAACGTGTTTTAAAACCAACAACCAACTGTAATCAAACTCAAAAACTAACACTGAGCTGCGGTCAAGGGGTACTGCTGCAACAGGCGCTCAGATGTCATCACCGCCAGTCGATGTAAACTCATCAGCAGGGTCATCACCTGCAGGCTCGCTCCATTTAAAAGCATTTCTAAATCATTTTCTAAATAAGTACTTTAAGCATAAATAAAGGAATATTTTAAAAATGTTAAACAACCATACTGTATAAAATCAAATAAAATCAACTGCGACAAAATACTGAAAATAAACGTGTTTTAAACCAACAACCAACTGTATCAACTCAAAAATAACACTGCTGCGGTCAAGGGGTACTGCTGCAACAGGCGCTCAGATGTCATCACCGCCAGTCGATGTAAACTCATCAGCAGGGTCATCACCTGCACCATTTAAACCTAGTGAGCCTAGAGGATCAGCATGCTCTATCGTATACCATAACAAAGTACATACTAATAAGATCGCATGCAGGTACATACTTGTAATAAAATAACGTTAAAAACATGAATGTGTGCATGATCTTAAAACATTGCTTCATACGTTTCATATCATAACATATCATATAGCATATAAGGCATGGCATAACGTAACATGAAAAACATATGAGTCATATCCTAAAGTGTGACTGAAGTAGATTGATCAATCTATAAACCAATGTACGCGGAGGTGTGGTTCACCCCGATATCACACGAGGATCCCTATATGTCACACCTATATGTTGCCACTTCACCCCGATATCACACGAGGATCCATAGGCTGCCACTTCACCATGATATCACACGTGGATCCATAAGCTCATAAGTTGCCACTTTACCCCGATATCACACGAGGATCCATAAGCTAGCCACTTCACCATGATACTCACACATGGATCCATACGGCTCATCATACATCATCATAAGTCACAAATTGTCTTTTAGTCCTTCTTTTATTTAGAAAAATTTTATTTACCCCAAATTCGTGATTCCCGTTGGGTGCGGGCGTCACATCATCGCTCTTTACATAACCGATGAAACGAATGTTCACCCCTTTTTAACATTTTTGCCTAATAAAATTAAATTTAGACTTCTTAAAAATTAGGGCTAAATGTGACTAATAAAATTAATTTTGACTTATAGAAATAAATTTGAACTTATAAAAAATCGATTTTGACTTTTAAAATCAATTTAAATCAATTTTGACCTCAAAAGCCGATTTTGACTAAAAGATCGATTTTGACCAAATTAAATTCCCAAAATTCTTAATTAAAATTCCAAAGGTCCTTGACTTAAAACTTAGAATTAAACATAACTTTAATTATTTTAAAAGTTTGACTCAATTTTGAAACTTCTGGCTATTTTCTTTAAAATTGGACCTTTGACATAATAATTAAAATAACAGGTCCATAATTAAAATAACTTGGACCGATTTTAAAACATTTGACTCGAGACTCAAAGGACCGATCCCGGTCCAACCGAACCAATCCGTTTCAATCGAACCGAACTATGAGACCTGGATTTGTATAAACGATTAATGGTTGGAATGTATCGATTTTTAGAGATTTCTTGTGGTTTAGATCTCTGTTTGTAAGTTTGGTTTGCATTTTCGGGTCTGAAATAGTATTTGGAGCAATTCAGGGAGTTTTCGTGTTTTTGAGATTTTTGTGCTAAGAGCTGGTTGTTTAGTGAAAACCAGTTGTAGCGTTTATTTGGCAACATGAGAGATCTGGTAGTGCTTGAAATACCTGTCGCTGGTTTAGCGTATTTTGTATTGGGTTGGATACGGTGTCGTTTGATTAAGTTGGAGCGACGTCGTTTTGGTGGAGCGCTAGTGTGAGATCTGATCGCGTGTGTGTGCCTACTGGTTGTTCAGTCGAAGAAGATGTCAATGCGGGTCAACATCACTGTAGCGCGAGAGGGAAACGTCGTCGTTTGGATGTTGCGACTGGTTGTCCAGCTGCGAGAGATTGTGCGCTACTGTAGCTTGCGACTGGTGGTGCGCTATTGTAGCTTGCGGCTGGTATTGCGTGAGAGTTATCAACCAGATTTGATGACGTCAGCTGTGCGACGCCGTTTTGATTAGTTGCAATGCTGCATTTTATATGTTGCGGCTGGTACCAGCTTTTGGATATTTCCCGTGATGTTTAAACCAGTCGTCTAGTTTTCAGCTTTTGGTTGAGAACCAGTAGTAGGTAGTGTTCTACGACATCGTTTTGATTTGCGTTGTTTGAGATTTCAGAAGCTGGTTTCTTTGCATCTGCTGGTTGTATTTGTTTGTTGGTGCCTGCTGGTTTTGTCGGTGGATGTTTCTAACCAGATTTTGCGAGATGTATTTAAGGAAGACTTGGTCTTCGATTTCGAGCACCAGATTCCATACTTAGCAAAATATTTTTCCCCGATTGTGTTCTTCGCTTCGAACCCTAGGTTACTATTCACCGTAGCTTTGCTCCGAAAATTCCCATCGTTTCCGGCCGTTGTTTGGTACGTTCGAGGTAGCGTTGGACTCCTCTTGTGAAGCTCTATCATTCCATATCACTTTGGGAGGCTGTGGTTGGCTAGTTGAGGAACGCGAAGTTGCTGCCCATTTGTGCGTTTTGTAGTGCAAGTAGAACTTCGTTCCTTTGTGATGAGATCTTGTTCCTAGCCTTGGTTTAAGCTTCCAGTAGGTTGTTTTGGTAGTAATTGAGTTGGTTGAGCGTGGCTCCCAGCCGTGAGCTTCTGTAATTGGCCGTGAGTTTCTGTGCAGCTTTTGAGATCTGTGTGCTGTGTATTTAGCAGGTTGCTATCCAGATCTCTCGGGCCTGTTTTGTAGTAATTGTTGCACAGAAGTATAAGGTACGGATCTGAGCTTGATGTAGCTTGGAATTGGAGTGAGATATTATGCGTGGCTGCTGGGATGTTTCGGTGAACCTATCTGTGTATTGCTTGCTGAGCATTCGTGTTTATGCTAGCTGTTTCATGTGAATTGCATATACGCATTTGTTCACGCATATTACAGATCCCTTGTGTATCGTATTTTGCAGCCTTGTATCTTGTATTGCTGTTGTTGATTCTTACCAGGATGCGAGGGCGAGCGGCAATACCGCACTCTCATCTCTCTGCTGGGATCGTTAGCCACCATGCGTCGAGTGGTTAACTACCACAGTTCATGGGCGAGGCAACGGCAGGTTGAGTTGTTTGATGCATCTGGTATTCGGGTGTAGTATCACGGCGAGTGGCTCATTACCACACTGTGAACACACCCCATGCATAGCATCTGCATTTTATCTTATGCATTCTTTTAGCTATATCTGTTGCTCTCCGTCCTGGGCAACCCCATGTCCCTCTGGGGCTTGGTTTGTTTCCTTGTTTGTGTTGTTTTCAGGGAACCCAAGTTTTACAGCTGGTCGTGGTTTTAACCCAGCTGGTGGTGCCCCAGGAGGTGGTTAGCGTGTCCCAGTTGCGTATAGCATATTTATATATATGTGTATCAGTTAGCCAGGGGGATGCCCTGTGCTTCGTTATTGAATCAAGTAGTTGGAGTCTGATACATGTTTTGATTGGTGTATGCTATACTGTTGGTTGTTTTTATTAAACTGGGATATATTTTGAGTATCGCATTATTTTAACTTATATTGTTTTAAACCGTCAGGCCAAAAGCGAAAATTTTACCCGCTTTTTGTTAGCTTCCGCCTGTGTTTATATGATTTTACTCTGTTTAGAGCACGAGGGCTGACATTTTTGGTATCAGAGCTTAAGCTGGGATAAGCTCAATTTCTTTGCTCACATTCGAGTCTAGGCACAGTGTTGTGTGTTACGTGTGCTTGGTTATGTGACTACGTGCTGCATATTTCTGTGTTATATGCTATCTATGCCGTATCTGTTCTGTTTTGCTTGATCTAGTTGAGTGTTTTCGTAGATGCCGCCTAGACGTCGTGGTAGAGGTAAGGGCAGTTTGAGGAATCAGCAAGACAGAACGAGGATAGGCGTAGTGCTCGCAGTCATACTCGTGCTAGTGATGAGGAGGAGGAAGTTGGTGACTTGCCTCCCCCGGTGGAGAGGATGGATGTGGTGATCGCTCGGTTTCAGAGGATGAACCCTCCAGTCTTCAATGGTGATGAGTCCAGTGAGGATGCGGACTCGTGGCTCTGGAACATCATCTTTCTTTTCTATCGATGTCAGTACGATGATGAGCTCCGTTTGAGTTTATTGATTCTACTGCTTAGGAAGGCCGCAGAGCGCTGGTGGCGAGGCGCTTCTAGTAATTTGGAGGAGACCGGTGTCGGGATCTCTTGGAACAGTTTTTGCGAGACCTTCCGGCAGGATTATGTACCCGAGTCTTATGTGAACGCCCGGGAGCGGGAGTTCGACCATCTGGAGCAGGGTTCCATGACTGTTTGGGAGTACGCTAGGAAGTTCTCTTCTCTGTTGGCGTACGTTCCCCATGTTTCTGCCGAGAGAGGGCCAAGCGGACTCGATTTCTTGAGGGCTTGAATGAAGAGTTGTATCAGATGGTTTTGACTAGTAAGCCCAAGACTTACGCTGAGGCTGTGGACAGTGCCATTGACATTGAGGAAGGTTTGCGTAGCCGTCGTGCTCGTCGGCAACAGGCACCGCAGGGTGGTCGTCCTGCTATTCAGGGAGCACAGTCTTCTCAGTCCTCCCACTCAGCCTATCAGCCCCAGCAGCAGCAGCAGCCACAGGTGGCTCAGCAGTCTGGCCGTCAGAGGTTTCGACCCCGAGGTCAGCAGTTCAAGAAGAAGTCGGGTTCTGGCTCTTCTGGTTCGGGCAGCTCGAGTAGCAGTGGTTCTCGGGCTGAGTTTTGCTTCTTTTGCGGTGGAAATCATCCGTACACACAGTGTGTTGGTGTGCAGGGTTCCTGCAACCTTTGTGGTCAGTACGGGCATTTTGCGAGAGTGTGTCCGTCAGCTGGATCACAGCAGACCGCGGCCCAGCCTCAGGGTCGTGGAGGTCAGTCTAAGGGCCGTTCTCAGTAGTTTCAGTAGCCCCGTTTGGGTGAGACTCAGTTTAGGCCGTTTCAGCAGCCTGGTCCATCGCGTTTCGGACAGTCGTCTTAGCCTTTATTCTCAGGACCCCAGCATGCTCAGGTTAACGCCATTACGAGGGAGCAGGCCGAGGAGACACCGAGCCGGGTGATTTGAGGTACATGTCTTGTTTTTTACTTTCCTGCTCGTGTGTTGTTTGACACCAATGCATCGCATTCGTCTATTTCTGATTCATTTGTTGTTGAGCATGGTCTGTGTACCATTCCTTTGCGCGATGCCGTTTCTGTTTCTACCCCTGGTGGTGTGAGCCTGTTCTCCCAGGAGGTTTTGTTGGATGGCGTGTTGCGGTTTGGTGAGCATGTCCTGTTAGCGAACTTGATCCGTTTGATGCTTTGGGATTTCGATTGCATAGTTGGGATGGATGTGATGTCCAACTATAGGGCCTCCGTGGACTGCTTCCATGGGATTGTGCATTTTAGGCCTATGTCTGGCGAGAAGTGGGACTTCTACGACCAGGATTCTAGATCGAAGATCCCGTTGGTCTCAGCGATGGAGATGTTGAGATTGTTGTCTTTGGGGAATGCTGGCTTTATGATTTACGCTTTGGATGCGTCTTCTTCTTCCCGCGTTCAGCTTAGTGATGTTCCCATGGTGCGACATTTCCCGGATGTGTTCTCGGAGGAGATTCCTGGTTTTCCTCCGACGTGGGAGATCGAATTCAGCATAGAGCTGGTGCCTGGCACAGCTCCGATTTCACGTGCTCCTTATCGTCTGGCGCCTACGGAGTTGAGATAACTCAAGGTGCAGTTAGATGATTTGCTGGAGAAAGGTTTTATTCATCCTAGTATGTCACCGTGGGGAGCGCCCATACTGTTTGTGAAGAAGAAGGATGGCTCAATGCGGATGTGCATTGATTTTCGCCAGTTGAATAAAGCCACTGTGAAGAACAAGTACCCGTTGCCGAGAATCGATGATCTGTTTGATCAGTTGCAAGGTTCTGCGGTGTATTCAAAGATTGGTCTTCGTTCTGGGTACCATCAGCTGAGAGTGAGAGATCAGGATGTCGCGAAGACTGCGTTTCGTACGAGGTACGGACACTTTGAGTTTTTAGTGATGCCGTTTGGTTTGACCAGTGCGCCTGCAGTCTTTATGGACTTGATGAACCGAGTTTTCCGCGAGTTTTCGATCAGTTTGTGATCGTGTTCATCGACGACATCTTAGTCTATTCGAAGACTCCTTTGGAGCACAAGGAGCATTTGCGTATTGTCCTTCAGACGCTGAGAGACCAGCAGTTGTATGCAAAGTTTTCCAAGTGTGAGTTTTTGCTGGATCGCGTCGTATTCTTGGGACATGTGATTTCAGCCGAGGGGATTTCGGTGGATCCTAGCAAGTTGATGCCATTCTGAACTGGGAGCGTCCCAGGAATGTTTCCGAGATTCGTAGTTTCTTGGGTCTGGCTGGCTATTATCGTCGCTTCATCGAGGGATTCTCAAGTATAGCAAAGCCGATGACTCAATTAACGCAGAAGGACAAGAGATTTGTATGGACTGAGCAGTGCGAGAATGCTTTTCAGCTGCTCAAGGAAAAGTTGACTACTGCGCCTGTGTTGGCTCTGCCGTCCGGTTCAGGTGGTTTTGTTGTTTGTTCTGACGCTTCGCTCAATGGATTGGGTTGTGTGTTGATGCAAAATGGTCGAGTCATTGCGTATGCCTCGTGGCAGTTGAAACCGCATGAGACTCGTTACCCCGTCCATGATTTGGAGTTAACAGCGGTGGTCTTTGCGTTGAAGATCTGGCGTCACTACCTGTACGGCGAGCAGTTTGTGGTGTCTCCGACCACAAAAGTTTGCAGTATCTGTTTTCTACAGCCTGACCTGAATATGAGACAGCGTCGGTGGGATGGAGCTGCTAAAAGAATTTCGATTGTGAGAGCCGAGGGGATTTCGGTGGATCCTAGCAAGTTGATGCCATTCTGAACTGGGAGCGTCCCAGGAATGTTTCCGAGATTCGTAGTTTCTTGGGTCTGGCTGGCTATTATCGTCGCTTCATCGAGGGATTCTCAAGTATAGCAAAGCCGATGACTCAATTAACGCAGAAGGACAAGAGATTTGTATGGACTGAGCAGTGCGAGAATGCTTTTCAGCTGCTCAAGGAAAAGTTGACTACTGCGCCTGTGTTGGCTCTGCCGTCCGGTTCAGGTGGTTTTGTTGTTTGTTCTGACGCTTCGCTCAATGGATTGGGTTGTGTGTTGATGCAAAATGGTCGAGTCATTGCGTATGCCTCGTGGCAGTTGAAACCGCATGAGACTCGTTACCCCGTCCATGATTTGGAGTTAACAGCGGTGGTCTTTGCGTTGAAGATCTGGCGTCACTACCTGTACGGCGAGCAGTTTGTGGTGTACTCCGACCACAAAAGTTTGCAGTATCTGTTTTCACAGCCTGACCTGAATATGAGACAGCGTCGGTGGATGGAGCTGCTAAAAGATTTCGATTGTGAGATTATGTACCAGCCTGAAAAGTCGAACGTGGTGGCCGATGCTTTGAGCAGGAAGGCTAGTGAGATGCTTGCGTCGTTGTATATCTATAAGGATCAGGAGCATCTTAACACTACGGGTTGGAGATTTTACCCGGCTGAGGATTGTGTGGTGGTTTCTTCTTTCCAAGTGGAGCCACAGATTGTTTCTACCATTCGAGCAGCTCAAAGGACTGATCCGTCTATCCACGAGTTGAAGTTGAAGGTCAGGGCTGGCGAACTTGAGGATTATTCTGTCTCTTCCGATGGTTGTTTGCGTTTCCGGGGCAGGTTGGTTGTGCACAATTTGATTGATTTGAAGGAGGAGATCCTTCGGGAAGCGCACTGTAGCAGACATAGTGTTCATCCTGGTGCATGGAAGATGTACCATGCTTTGAAGCCGCACTTTTGGTGGGCTGGCCTAAAGAGCGACGTTGCTGGTTTTGTTGCTCGATGTTTGAATTGTCAGATGGTTAAGGCCGAAAGGATGAGACCTGGTGGTCTGTTGCAGAGTTTGGAAGTGCCCCAATGGAATTGGGAGCACATTGCTATGGATTTCGTGACGCATCTGCCTCGTTCCAGCAGAGGATGCGATGCTATTTGGGTGGTTGTAGACCGTCTGTCGAAGTCTGCACATTTTATTCCCTATGGGATGACCTTCTCGTTGAAGAAGATGGCGAAGCTGTACGTTGATTTTGTTGTTAGACTGCATGGTGTGCCTGTTTCAATCGTTTCTGACCGAGATTCGAGGTTTATTTCCAGGTTTTGGAAGATTTTGCAAACAGCTTTGGGTACCAGATTGGCGATGAGCACCGCGTATCACCCCCAGACAGATGGCCAATCTGAGCGAACTATCCAGACGTTAGAGGATATGTTGCGAGATGTTGTGTTGGATTTCGGAGGTAGCTGGCAAGACGCGTTGTCTTTGGTTGAGTTTTCGTACAATAACAGCTACCAAGTAACGATTGGTATGGCGCCTTTTGAGGCTTTGTATGGCAGAAAGTGCAGATCGCCGGTATGTTGGGAAGAAGTGGGGGAGAAGCAGCTATCTGCCCCTGACTCTGTGCAGCAAATGAAAGATCATGTGGATCTTATTAGACAGCGGATGAAAGCTGCCCAAGATCACCAAGCCAGTTATGCAAATAAGAGGCGTCGACCTCTTGAGTTTCAGGTTGGTGATCGTGTATTTCTCAAGGTTTCTCCGTTTCGCAGTGTGATGCGCTTTGGACGCAAGGGAAAGTTAGCCCCTTGTTACGTCGGACCGTATGAGATTGTTGAGAGGATTGGCCCTTTAGCGTTCGGCTGTTGTTGCCGCTAGAGTTGTCTTCTCTTCATGACGTCTTTCATGTTTCCATGTTGAGGAAGTATGAGCCAGATCCGTCTCATGTGCTTGGAACTGACGAGGTAGAGCTAGATCAGTCGTTGAGTCATCAAGAATATCCCTTGCAGATCCTTGGCAGAAAAGAGAAACAGTTGAGGAATAAGACCATTCCGTTGGTAATGGTGCAGTGGAGCAAACATGGGAGGGAAGAAGCTACTTGGGAGCTGGAAGAAAGATGCAACGCGAGTGGCCGCATCGTGTTTGAATAGCTTTCGGTTGTATTTCTTCCCTAGTTATTGTTATATGTTTGCTCAGTTATCTTGAACTCTTGGCCTTGTGTTGGGCGAGTTCTGTTCGTATCTAGATATTGCCGTGTTGTTGTGCCAGAGTTGTTGTTTGATTTCGGGGACGAAATCCTTTTTAGTGGGAGAGAAATGTGAGACCTGGATTTGTATAAAAGATTAATGGTTGGAATGTATCGATTTTTAGAGATTTCTGGTGGTTTAGATCTCTGTTTGTAAGTTTGGTTTGCATTTTCGGGTCTGAAATAGCATTTGGAGCAATTCTGGGAGTTTTCGTGTTTTTGAGATTTTTGTGCTAAGAGCTGGTTGTTTAGTGAAAACCAGTTGTAGCGTTTATTTGGCAACATGAGAGATCTGGTAGTGCTTGAAATACCAGTCGCTGGTTTAGCGTATTTTGTATTGGGTTGGATACGGTGTCGTTTGATTAAGTTGGAGCGACGTCGTTTTGGTGGAGCGCTAGTGTGAGATCTGATCGCGTGTGTGTGCCTGCTGGTTGTTCAGTCGAAGCAGATGTCAACGCGGGTCAATATCACTGTAGTGCGAGAGGGAAACGTCGTCGTTTGGATGTTGCGACTGGTTGTCCAGCTGCGAGAGATTGTGCGCTACTGTAGCTTGTGACTGGTGGTGCGCTACTCTAGCTTGCGGCTGGTATTGCGCGAGAGTTATCAACCAGATTTGATGACGTCAGCTGTGCGACGCCGTTTTGATTAGTTGCAACGCTGCGTTTTATATGTTGCAGCTGGTACCAGCTTTTGGAGATTTCCCACGATGTTTAAACCAGTCGTCTGGTTTTCCAGCTTTTGGTTGAGAACCAGTCGTAGGTAGTGTTCTACGACATCGTTTTGATTTGCGTTGTTTGAGATTTCAGCAGCTGGTTTCTTTGCATCTGCTGGTTGTATTTGTTTGTTGGTGCCTGCTGGTTTTGTCGGTGGATGTTTCTAACCAGCTTTTGTGAGACGTATTTAAGGAAGACTTGGTCTTCGATTTCGAGCACCAGATTCCATACTTAGCGAAATATTTTTCCCCGATTGTGTTCTTCGCTTCGAACCCTAGGTTACTGTTCACCGTAGATTTTGTCCGAAAATTCCCATCGTTTCCGGCCGTTGTTTGGTACGTTCGAGGTAGCGTTGGACTCCTCTTGCGAAGCTCTATCATTCCATATCACTTTTGGAGGCTGTGGTTGGCTAGTTGAGGAACGCGAAGTTGCTGCCCATTTGTGCGTTTTGTAGTGCAGGTAGAACTTCGTTCCTTTGTGATGAGTTCTTGTTCCTAGCCTTGGTTTAAGCTTCCAGTAGGTTGTTTTGGTAGTAATTGAGTTGGTTGAGCGTGGCTCCCAGCCGTGAGCTTCTGTAATTGGCCGTGAGTTTCTGTGAAGCTTTTGAGATCTGTGTGTTGTGTATTTAGCAGGTTGCTATCCAGATCTCTCGGTCCTGTTTTGTAGTAATTGTTGCACAAAAGTATAAGGTTTGGCGTGAGATATTATGCGTGGCTGCTGGGATGTTTCGGTGAACCTATCTTTGTATTGCTTGCTGAGCATTGGTGTTTATGCTAGCTGTTTCATGTGAATTGCATATACGCATTTGTTCACGCATATTTCAGATCCCTTGTGTATCGTATTTTGCAGCCTTGTATCTTGTATTGCTGTTGTTGATTCTTACCAGGATGCGAGAGCGAGCGGCAATACCGCACTCTCATCTCCCTGCTGGGATCGTTAGCCACCATGCGCCGAGTGGTTAACTACCACAGTTCATGGGCGAGGCAACGGCAGGTTGAGTTGTTTGATGCATCTGGTATTCGGGTGTTGTATCACGGCGAGTGGCTCATTACCACACTGTGAACACACCCCGTGGCCAATGTTGTTGGAGATTCTTGGAGTTGTGTTTGAGTTCCTTAGCTCCCTTGTTGGTCGAGCCTTCTGTTGTTATACGGTGTCTCATGCATAGCATCTGCATTTTATCTTATGCATTCTTTTAGCTATATCTGTTGCTCTCCGTACTGGGGTTTGACCCCATGTCCCTCTGGGGCTTGGTTTGTTTCCTTGTTTGTGTTGTTTTCAGGGAACCCAGGTTTTACAGCTGGTCGTGGTTTTAACCCAGCTGGTGGTGCCCCAGGAGGAGGTTAGCGTGTCCCAGTTGCGTATAGTATATTTATATATATATGTATCAGTTAGCCAGGGGGATGCCCTGTGCTTCGTTATTGTATCAAGTAGTTGGAGTCTGATACATGTTTTGATTGGTGTATGATATACTGTTGGTTGTTTTTATTAAACTGGGATATATTTTGAGTATCGCATTATTTTAACTTATATTGTTTTAAACCGTCAGGCCAAAAGCGAAAATTTTACCCGCTTTTTGTTAGCTTCCGCCTGTGTTTGTATGATTTTACTCTGTAGAGCACGAGTTCTGACACGAACCACTCAAAAACGTAAACCCAAAAAAGGTCACGCACTACCCCATGCGCGCAGCCGCGACAGCGACTGTTCTTCCCATTCAAAATCCCTGCTCCGGCCACCACTGGCCGTAACCCCACCGTCTGGACCACCCCCAGGTCCAGCCGGTCCTAACTTGACTGACCTTGGCTCAGACCGTGGACGCACGAGGGCGCACGGTCCATGGAAATGAGACGCACCGCGCGGCACCGCAACACACAGCGCACGGTGTTCTTTGACCAGCCATCGGTTCGACCACTATTCGACCACTTTGGTCCACTACTAGCCCACCCTAGGACTCCCGTGGAGCTCCTAAGATCGAGCCATGATCCCTTAGGCAGCCCCTAAACCGAAGCCATGCAAGAAAACGTTCAAAATCGTGAGTGGTGTCATGAGACAATGCATGAACCGTGATCAAGGAGGGTAGATCTGAAAGATACACATTCAATTCACACGAATTTTCATAAAAATCAGTCTAATATAGTTTAAATGGTGAGAAAGTAAGTTGATATCACATTCCTGGTTTGTAAAATATGTGAATCTGCGAGTTAGCAGCGTTGTAGACGCGAGATCGGGTTACCACCGGATTTGGATCACCAACCTTGATCGAGAATGAATATTTTCGAAAGTTTGTGTGTGAGGGGAGGGGAGGAGACGGCTGGTTGTAGGAGGGGAGGCTAGGTTTGATTCAAATTTGTGTTTAAGAAATAATGAATGTGACTAATATGACCCCTATTGATTTAATTAAGAAAAATACAAGCTTGTCCCTATAATTAATTTAAAAAGGTACTTAAAACTCACAATTGGGCTTTAAAGATTAAATATTTTCGAAATCAAGGCCTTCTCATAATTTAAAATGCCTTAAAACTCAATATACCAGCCGGTATAGGCGAAAAACGAGTTCCCCTCCAAAATAATTATAAAAATCCTAATTTTCAGAAATTGCTGCTTAATATAAAATAATTTCATTCTTAAAATCTAATAACTTAAAAATCTCAAATTATTTTCATTCTGTTCGACCCTAATCTCGTCCACGCGTCCGTAGCTCAAGCGGACTGAAAAATAACACATGCTGTTAAGATAAAATTTATTAGTTGTGGTGATAACAAAATAAGACCAAGAAATGACCTTAAGCCTTTGGAGAAGATTTCAGAAGTCATGACATCATCCTAGCGTTTTGTAGTTTTGAGAAGTCGTGACGTCATCTCAGTGTATTGAAGAGTTCAGAAGTCGTGACGTCATATAAGTGGATTGAAGATTTCTAAGTCTCGAAAGATTCTGAGCTAAGCATTGACTTCTGAGTTGACCATTCGGGAACAGTTATTCAGACTTGAAGCTACTGTGGAAGATCTATTGTTAGAGCGAAGTGTATTCAGACTTGAGTAACAGAGTGTGGTATAGTGATTCAGATCTCAGTATTTCATAAGTGGTTACAGAGCTATCAGTGAACATCAGATTTGAGGTTATCAGAAGTGTTCGACTCAGACTTAGGAATAGTATATTTTCAGAAGTAACAAGTATTCAGTTGTTGTATTCAGTTGTTGTAATCAGTTGTTGATTTCAGTTTATGCATTCAGTTGTTGCATTCAGTGGTTGCATTCAGATGTTGCAAGTACTCAGTTTTCTATGTATTCAGTTGTGACAGCTTCGAATACTCCAGCAACGATAAGATAGCAATCTTCTTCAAGGGAGAAAGAACTGTTTTAACGGAAAGAACTTTCAGGCGTAAGGAACGAACAGCTTCAAATGCTAACATATGTTTAAATTGGAAAGAATCAATGGTTGCGATTGGATCGTACAAATTTCTGAAATTAAGGAGACAATGTTAGAGCTATTTTGGGCGATTGTACGCAGTATACAGAGGACGTTATACGACGTTTGCTCAAATATGGATATACGACGATTTGGCCCTGACGAAGCGCAGATTACCATTTGGTGGAGCAGGATATACGGTTGTACGATGAACATATATTCAAAAATGGATTTTGTTTCCTTAGGCGAAATTTAATGACCGTTGAGATGAAAGGGTACAAAAGGCTGAAGAATTCAAATTGAGAAGTCCCATGCCAATTCTCCTATCCTCGCCTATTCTACGTCTTCATCGTTCTCGAGCTTATTACCTATTTGACGCTATCTTTCAAAATCTCACATAATTACTGTAAATTTACACTGCAAAAATTATTTGAAGTTCCAATGCTTTCAATCTCGAAGAACAGTTTCTTAGTTGTTCTTAATAGCTTAATCTTCGAGATATCATCTTCTGGTTCACTTTTGTGAATCGAGCTTCATAGTATAGAAACCAGAAGATTTACAGTCTCAAAACCATTGTATTTCATTGTTTTCATTCAGATTGAGTCTGTAACGAACTGGATGTTTAAAGCAGTTAAAAAAATTCTAAGTGTTGTAAACAGCAGCTGCGTCTGCTTGTTGATTGGAGTTGCTAGGAGTTCACCTGGAGCGAGGCTCGGTGATTGGGTGTTTACAGTGTCTGTACTCATCAAAGCCTTCTAGTGGAACCTTCCTGAATAAGGAAGAAGGGGAGACGTAGGATTTGATATCCGAACTTTCTTAATAACACAGATTTAAGTTAAGCGAAGCGCTTGTAAAAATCATTTTAAGGTTTCGAAAATTTTAAAATACTAAGGTGTTCATTCAACCACCCCCCCCCTCTTCTGAACTCGTAAGGCTATTTTTCGATCCCTATTGATCCTATCAATTGGTATCAGAGCCTGCGCTATCTCAGTATTGAACAGTTTATTATTCGTGATTTATATATTTCAATATGTCTACCTCTCACAACAAGATTCCTATGTTTTCTAAGGAGTACTATGATGACTGGAAAATTAGAATGCAAGCGCACTTAGCTGCTCAAGACGATGATATGTGGTCAGTCATCACTGATGGTCCAATGAAAATAATGAAGATCAACATAGCATTCGCGACGACTGATGGTGCTCCTGAGTATGTTGAAAAGAGGAGACATGAGTATACCAATGAAGAGAAAAAGAAGGCGAATCTGGACAATGTGGCCAGGGATATTCTCTACAAGACGCTGGACAAAAATATGTTCAGCAAAATCAAAACATGTACCACTGCCAAGAAAATCTGGGAGAAGCTAATACAAATATGCGAGGGCAATGATGAGACGAAAGAGAACAAGCTAAATGTGGCCCAGCAGAAATATGAATCAATTAAGATGAAAGATGGAGAAACCATGGCGGAGTTTGACGAACGTTTTAGTGCTGTGGTAATTGAGTTGACAAGCTTGGGAAAGGAGTACAGCAACAGAGAGCTGGCACTCAAAGTGATGAGAGCGTTGCCAAGGGAATGGGATGTTAAGACGATGGCCATGCGCGAGTCCAAGGATCTGAACAAGCTGGAACTACATGATCTGTTTGCAAATATTAAAGCCTATGAGTTTGAGTTAGAAACAAGATCTGAAGCTGGACCCTCAACATCTCAACCAAATCAAATCTTTAGTAGCAACAACATCTGAACAGTGCTCTCCAAGCACGAGCAAATCTGTGGAACAGCTCAGCAACGATGCCATGTCCCTCTTCGTTATGAAGTTTGGGAAATTCATTAGAAAATCCTATAACCGTTCTTTCTCTTATAATAATGCACATAAATCTGATAAGGTTACCACTGACCAGAACTGTTTTAACTGTGGTCGTCCAGGGCACTTTGCTGCTGATTGCAACAGGCCCAAGAAAGAGGACAGATTCAAGAGGGATGAGAAGAAAGATGATAGAGCCAAGGAAAGATCAAAGGATAGAAGGATGAGGACAAGAGCTGATAAGAGACCCAGCAGAAAGAATGATCGCAAAGTACTAGTTACTGAGGAGAGCAACAAGAACTGGGCTGATACCGATACAGATTCCACATCAAGCAGCTATTCATCCAGCGATAGTGAACAGGAGGAAGTTCACTGTCTCATGGCTAATCAGACTTAAGATGAGGTATTCAATTTTTCAAATACTGAATTTACACGAGAGGACCTAATCACTACTTTGAATGAAATGGTCCAAGAGTACCGTAAGCTTTCTCAGACATTCGAGGAAGTCAAAGCTGAAAACGTAGATTTGAAAAATAGTTCAGTAGAACCAAGATCTGTTCAAATTGGTAAAGCTGACAGTTTACAAATCGAGTTGAGTAAGCTAAAGGCTGAGAATGATTCGTTGAGATTAAGATCCAGTGAGCTCAAAGAAGCAAACGAAAGGTTAAATGAATTGATGAGATCCTGGACCCAGTCTTCTGTTTCTTTAGATAAGCTGTGTGAAATTCAAAAGCCAGCGAATGATAGAACTGGCTTAGGTTTCAATGCTGGTGAAAGCAGCGCTGGAGAAACCAGTACTCAGTCATATCTGGTATATGACAAGTTCCAAAAGATGAGCTTTGTCAAAGCCAGTATGACACATGATACATGCGAGTCAGTGAGGTATGATGACCAGAACTCTTCAAAGCTGAATCAAAAAGGAAAAGCTGGTATCGGTTTTCTAAGACCTGAGAACTCCAAGCCAAGCTGGCTAAAGAACAGACTTGACAAAGATAAATGTTGGGGATCCGGATCCGCCCCCCGGTCAGGCAGCGGAAGAACAAAAATTATAGAACAGGGAGGCGATCAATACAAAAAACAAATCTACATTCTACGACATTCATAGGATGTTTAGCGAGTTACCTCTCTGGCACTTGTGCCTGGCTCCAACCGTGATTACAATAATCCGACTCTTCTCGGTAGATTGCGGTAGATACGCCAATCCGGTCCACGACCAGATCCGAGACTCCTTCGTCAGACTGCACTAGAAGTCCTGACGAGATCAGCACGAACGGATTCTCCTCGAAAAACTAGGCCGGAACAAATTCCGGCGAAGTGGCGGCGACAGCGGCGGCGCACGGCGGCGGCGAGAGAAGAGAGGAGAGGGGCGGCTAGGTTATGTTGTAGTAGGGTTAGGTTATGAATCTAGTATGTATTAATCAAGTCACTAAGTCTAATTAAATAGACTTAAAATTGGACTTGGGCCGGTCCAACGGGCCCGGGTCCAAATGACGATATCTATCGCTGTGACTTCATCGCAACTCCGATCGCCGATCAGATCGGACTGATCGACTCAGTTTCCAAAACTGAATGTTATGAT